>CAUYQU010062695.1:0-15250 GCA_963574635.1 Cheracebus regulus | reverse complement strand
GAAATGCCAGATATAGGTGAAGGGGAGGAAGGCAACAAATCACACTGCCACGTGTGTACCTATGCAACAATATTGTATGTTCTTCACATGTACCCCAAAACCTAAAATGCAATAAAAAATAAAATTAAAAAAAAAAAAGAGAAAGAAAAAGAAAAAGAAAACTGTATCAGTGGTCGGATGTGGTGGCTCACGCCTGTAATCCCAACACTTTGGGAGGACGAGATAGGAGGATCACTTGATGTCAGGAGTTCAAGACCAGCCTGTACTGAGACCCTGTCTCTACAAAAAAATAAAGTTAGGCGTGATGATGGCATGCCTGTAGTTCTAGCTACTCAGGAGGCTGAGGGAGGAGGATCACTTGAGCCCGGGAGTTTGAGGCTGCAGTGAGCTATAATTGTGCCACTGTACTCAAGACTGAGCAACAGAGTCAGACCCTATCTCTAAAAAAGAAAAGAAAAGAAAACTATATTAGAAAAGGAAGAATATAAATGGGACTAATTGGCAGTAAAGTATTTATATTCCAGTTTAAGTGGTGAAATGCTGATACTAGTTGACTATGATAAGCTATGCATGTATATTTCAATTCACAGAGCAAAGAGATTTACCTGAAAGCACTACAGGTAAATCAAATGAAATCCTAAGGAATGCCCAAGAAACATGCAGGAGTATAGGAAAAGGGACAAAGAATTCAATAAATACAGAGTAACACAAAAAATAAGAAAAATAACAAGGAATAAACAAATAATAAAATTACAGACTCAAATTCTGATTACATCAAATATAAATGTTCTATACAAACAAATGAAAATATAAGGGTAACTTGAATATACTTATGAAAAATTAAGAATTTGCCAATATTTTGATGGAATAATACTAGCAAAATAAGTCCGTAGAAATTCTAGCAAAATAAGTCCGTACAAATGGGCAAAGACTATATACATAAAGATGAAATTTTATAGCATTGTTTCAAACACTGGTCCTAACCTAAATGTCTACCAATATGAAATTAGCAAAGTACATGTATTTACCTATCTCATACAAGGAGTACAAAGCAGATCAATATATATTAGCATAGAAAATGTCTATGTGTAGGGAATAGTTTATGGAATAATATTTGTTATAAATTAGATTTGATAGTTTTATGTGTGTTTATAAGAATAGAAGAAAGTTTAGAAGGATACACATAAGACATTTGCAGTGATTAAATAGGGTAAAATTACAGAGAACTTTCATTGGCTACTTTGAACATTTTGATAGTACTTGAATTTCTTAATTAAAAGCATGTATAATATTACAAATAATAAAATAAATCATTTCCATTTCAGAACAAAGTAATTGAATGACAGAAAAATAATTTGGCATAGTTTGTATCTTGAAAACATTGTTCCTTAAATTTAATGAACAAAAAAGTCACTGGATGAGAGAGTTTACTTATAACGCAGGATTTCAGGCTCTCCCCTGGAAATTCAAACTCAGGAGGTCTGGAGTGGGGCACAGGCAGCAGGTGTTTAAGAAGTAAGACAGCTGGTGTTAATGTTGGGGGGTTTCTGCACCCTATAGCTAGGAAACTCTGAATTCTACAACAACATTGTGGTTAAGCAGTAGAAGGCTCAATCAGAAATAAAAGCAAATGAATCTTTATATAAATATATTGATAACAACTGAGAAAGATTATTGGTCCTAATATGTGTGTTTTCTCTGTTTATCAGAGACAAATGAAAGCACAGAGACACTCAGAGAAAAGCTGCCAACAGCAATACATATTTCAAGTGGAGAGCAATAGCTAACCTGCTTCTTTCAGAGAGCCAAAGGAATGCTGCCATTGGAAGGCACTTGACAAGATGATATGTGTCCCAGGATTAGTATTATCATTCCCAGGTGAAGGAAGGGAGAGAGCTGCTCTGTGTCATAACCTTGTTCTTAATGCTACTCAATAAATTTTTATCTGGCTGAATTCAAAGAAGCTAGATGCAATTTACTTAGAATCAAAACTGGAAATAATGAAAATACTTTTATGGAACAAATGAAAAGCTGGTGTGAAAATCAGAATTTTAAATGTCATGCAGAGAGGCTCTGAGTGGTTGGTTTGGCTCAAAGAAGTGATAAAGGTAAATGCTTTAAGAGACAAAGCGAAAGAGGGAGAAGAATATTTGTGATAAGGCAGAGAAGAAAAATCAATTTCCAGTAAGAAAAAGGCAGGAAAGCCTCAAGAAACTGAAGAAGAAAAACAATGAGAAGACTCAGCATGTCTCACAAGATAGGAAATGGGAAGGAAAATAAATGTAGGGTATAAGATGAATCTGCAGTGTATTGTACTGAATAAAGAAGTAATAATGCATATTTTATAAACATGTTTCCCAAATATTCACAGAGAGAAGCAAATGACAGACATGTACAAATAGAATTGGAAGAGAAAAAAAAATCAAAATCAAGTTGTGTGTGTCTGGAAAGGGAAGAAAAGAAAAAAAACCCAACAACGTCAGATTTTCATGTAAGAAAGAATTGACTCTAACTTCTTACCGATGTTAAAATATACACAGGTATTGACTCAGCCCTACCAGCTGGGGATCAGGTAGAAAGACATAAATTTCTGCCCCTAGCCTGGACAGAACAGATTCTACTAATCAGAAAACCAGACAGTCGCCTCTCTATCACATGCCTACCAAAATAATTCATAGGAAACAGGTATGTCAGTGTGCACAGAACCCGTTACAGGCATTCCTCCGATGAGACTACGGAGGAAACAGAGGAAGCCACGAGCTGAGGTCCGGTCTCTACCACGCTGTTCCCTAAATTATCTAGAGATGGGCTAAATGACTGGACCAGACTGAGATTTCCAAACTGGGCTCAATACATTTTCAGAAAAATTTCTGAATCAAGTGGATTTGGACTTGTGAAGAATCAGTACAATTAAGGAGAAATAAGTCACATTTTCTTTGTAAAATGGAAAGTGATGTTAATGAATGTTTATCCCTATGCAGGAGGAAATTTGAAAAACAAGGAGGGATGTCAGGAAGCAGAAAGAGAGAGAGAATGAGAAGGAGATCAACAGGGTTGGTTCCATGTTTTGAAATACTTAATGGTTTTGACCTTCTTCCCACCTCAAGTTTAGACAAATGTGGGGCGGGAACCCAGGCACTTTACCTGCTGACTTTTCCTCTGTCTACCTTCTTTCTGTTCTCCCTCAACACTATCCACTAGGTTTTTCACCTTTTTAATACCACACTCTTCTGCTTGCTCCTCTGCACAGATTTGAAACTGTAAAGTCTAGTCTACCAAATAGTCCTCTTGATTGGTAAATACATAAGATACAGTAACCTAAAAAGTTATTTTCTCTCCTAACAAAATTTCAAGGTCAATTGTCTTGCTGTGAATGTTTAAAAAACAAAAATCCAATTTTGGATATCAGAAGCTATTTTACCTTTTTTCCTTTTCCCTTCCCATTGTAATTATTCTAATAATTTCTAGTTATTGGCCCTTCCACATTCTCCAACCCAAAAAGAGAGATGGCTTAGGCCTATGAAAGAAAAAGTCACATTTTTATAAATATATAATGGAATTATTAACTTTTAATACTTTCCCATTTCTTTAAATGTTCAAGGAGAACATTCTTCTCCAGTGACAAGGGCCAGGAAAAACCCAAAGGAGTTTGATATGATGTAGCATTGCTAATGTACGTGAGTCTCCTTTGCCATATTTATAAGGGTTTAGGATCTTCTATTTGTACTTCCTACTAATCCATTTGCTTTCCTTTTAGGCAGAGGTAACATCTTCCTGTCTCAGAGTAACAATTGTTCACATGAAAACAAATCTAAAGTTCAAGACAAAGAACGGATGGGATCAGGCTCCTCAGCTGCAGCAAAAGCCAGAAGAGGACTGGACCACAGGCTAGCACTGCCTCCTGCCCGTGACCCTGACACCACATGAGAGAGGAGAGAGGAAGAGGGAAGCCTGGTGCATCCACCTGCCTGCACCGCTCGCCTCAGCGTCAGAGTGCAGAGGCAGCAGAGGACCAGCATCTACAATTGAGGGGCCGTGCCTCAGTGGTCTAAGCAGAACCTGTTTAAAATACCCATGGGACTGGCATCACAGGGGAAGCAGCTGTGTTTCTCATTAATCACAACTACATATGCAGGACAGTTTCTCTCAGTAGCTACACAATTGGTATCCTATACAAACACATTATCTATTACTAGCCTAAGTAATGGTGTGCAAGGCAAGTTTTTCCCTCCCTCTCTCCCTCCTTCCCTTCCTTTTTCTTCCTTCTTTTTTTTTTTTTTCTTGATAGAGTTTCACTCTTGTTGCCCAGGCTGGAGTGCAATGGCGCGACCTCGGCTCACTCAACCTCCACCTTCCAGGTTCAAGTGATTCTCCTGCCTCAGCCTCTGGAGTAGCTGGGATTCCAGGCACCTGCCACCGCAGCCAGCTAAGTTTTTGTATTTTTAGAAGAGACAGGGTTTCACTATGTTGTCCAGGCTGGTTTTGAACTCCTGACCTCAGGTGATCCACTCACCTTGGCCTCCCACAGTGCTGGGTTACAGGTGTGAGCCACCTTGCACAGCCAAAGCAAGTATATTTCAATATAAAAGACTCATGAGTTGTCATGCACATGAAAATGAACTTACCATCCAGTAAAGTTTCACAACATACTTTCCATAGCTATTGAACAAAGGCATATGACCCTTCACAGCCTTGCATAGAGAGTATATGTGTTCCCAGGGCTTCCATGGGAGAAGAGGAGGTTCCCCTGAACTCCCCTTAAAATAATTGCTCAAAATTCCTCCATTGAAGATCTTCCACACTGCATGGATTTCACTGATAATCCATCTCATCAGCTAGAGACAAAAAAACAGTGTTAATTGGTTATTTTTCAGTTGTAGGTACTGTAATTTAGAGACAAATACAGTAAAAAATATTCACTTCCATGAATAATATTAACTTATACATGTAATTTATTCCACACTTTGATTTATGATCTATGGAATAAAATTATAGGTCTTGCTTTTGTTTTCTGACAATTCAAACTAAAATGTCTCATACTAAACATACTCTTAGCTAAGAAAGCCGTCTGCTGAAGTAAAATGTGAGTGATTTGGCATCGACTTCTATTTGACACTGACCTTCATGTCAGTGGTGCGTGGGTGTGAGAGAAAGCTTCTGAGGGCACGGATAATTGTGAGAAATGAGTGAGCTACTCTTTTATAAATGTTGAGATATTTGAGAAGGCTATTATCTCTCGTATGTTAATAGGACTAATTAGAGAAGGAATGAGATGTGAAAGAATTAAAGTGGGGTAGACATGTAAATAAACTGCAAATCCCATATTTCATGGGTTGATCTGTAGCTGGTGAAATGCTCCAAGTAAAATGTCCCCTTGCAGGGTTTTTAACAGGCGGCAAGGCTCAGTAGGAAGGTGGGCTTCAGAGTGGAAACAGAGACCAGATTTGCATTCTCTTTCAGATCATCACAGCCTTCTGCTGTTGGGAAAGTTGCTTCCACCTCTCTACGTTGCAGTTCCTTAACTGTAGAATGTAGACAATGGTAGCTATTTTTCAGCATTTGTGTGTGTGTGTGTGAGGACTAGAAACCATATGTAAGAAACCTCTAGGTCACAGTGGGTGTTCAATAAAGCCATTGTTACCTCAGTAGCTTCTGATTTTCTGAAATATTCACCTCATGTTTAACTGCATGGTTTATAAGAAAATTAAATATTTAGTACTGACCTCGTAAGATTTATGTTTCTCTTACTTTGAGTTATCTAGGAAACTCTTAATGTTTGGTAAAGTAGAAAAAGACAAGGCAGATATCTTCCTGTATATCTGGAAACTTTATTGCAGAATATTTTATATTTTCCTTCCCTTGAAAAATGAAAAGCTAAAATCTAAGTGGGTCTAGGATTCATAAAATAGGTTTACTTTATACTAAAACATAAAACCGTTTTGAGATAATTTTATATTAATGTGTATTATCTGGTTGAAGAAATATAATAAATATTTTTATTTTAATATTAGTCAAGATATTAAAGATGAGAAAAAGTATTTTAATCAATATTGACTATGCCCCACTCCTCTGAGCCTTAGGAGAAAATACTTTTTAAAACTTCTTGTTTCTGACTTAATTAACTTAGGGGAGTGGAACAGGTCTGTTTGTGATGAGTAAAACCCAACAAAGCATAGGGAGGGGAGGTGGGGAGTAGGAGGTGGAGAGATGAGTCCCCACAGGAAGTAGGACAGCTGTACTGAAAACTGCTGGTTCGGAAGAGGTACTGCAATCCAAGTACACCCCAATTTCCAACGCACTAGCAAGTCACACAATATCACTGTACCCTCCTCTTGACGGGGCATAGGACAAGATGAGCAGTCACTTCATGTCCATTGCTGGTCATGTGGATCCCAAGGGTAAAAGCCCAGAGGGAGAGGATATAAGCTACTTTGAGACCAAGGGCAGGAGAACACAGGCATGAGCACACATGCCTGCCATGTGCTCACTAAACTCTGCTAAAGAGATTTCATTTCCCTTTTGAATACTGTTGTGTAAAATACCGCTACCTTAAGTGAAATAAGCCAAAGAAAGAAAGACAAATAACTGCATGATTTCACATATATGTGGAATCTAAAAATACAAAAGTCCTAGTAACAGATAGAGAAATGGTGGTTACCAGGGTCTAGAAGGAGGAGGATATGGGGAGATGTTGGTAAGGAGTACAAAGTTTTAGTTCTGAAAGATACATTCTGGAGATCTACTTGCAACAGTGCAGCTGTAGTTAACAGTACTGTATTGAATACCTGAAATTTGCTAAGAGAATAGATCTTTAGTGCTCTTAACACACATATACACACACAAACACACATAATAATAACTGAGTTGATGGATATGTTGATTAGCTTAATTGTGATTAATATTTAACAATATATGTTAAATCATCAAGTTGTATACCTTAAATATATATGACTTTTGGCCAGGAACAGTGGCTCATGCTTTTAATCCTAGCACTTTGGGAGACTGTGTGGGAGGATTGCTTGAGCCCAGGAGTTCGAGACCAGTGTGGGCAATGTGGTGAGATCCCATCTCTACCAAAAATTTTAAAATTAGCTGGGAGTGATGGCACATGCCTGTAGTCCCACCATCTCAGGAATCTGAGGTGGGAGGATCATTTATAGCCCAGAAGGTTGAGACTGCAGTGAGCTGTGTTCATACCACTGCACTCTAGCCTAAGCAACAGAGCAAGACTCTGTCTCACACCCCCATATATATATTATATATCATTATAATTATATATACATATATAATTATATATACATATATAATTATATAATATACATACATATATAATTATATAATATATATACATATATAAATACAATTATATATACATTATATAATTACATATTGTATATATAATATATATAAACATATAATTATATAATATATATTTACATATATATTTTTATATATGTATATAAATACATATACATATGTATATATATACTTATATAAATACATATACATATATGTATATATATGTATATAAATACATATGCATATATATATTTATATATATATGTATATATTCTTTTATGTAGATAAAGAATACCAAAACTTAAAGGTGAGCAAGGGAGAGCTGAAATCGACTGCCTGGGAGTGGCTTAAGCAGGCCTGGAAGGCATTCCATTATGAGACTTCAGTTCATACTTCTGTACATACCTCACTGCAGAGTAAATGTTCATTTGCTGAAAACAAGTCAAACGTGATTTCATTTTTCACAACTACTGGAGTCTGAAAATAATATATATATACACATATATTACTTCATAACAAAAATAATGGAAAAGTAATTTAATGAAACAGTTTTAATCCATTTATGCCTGAGGTTGCAATTTTTTGAAATTTTGCAATCAGACCTTAGCAATGACCTTGAGCAGTAGGATATAAATGACTACCACATGCTTAGCGTTCCAATAATGGAACACTAGGCACCAGTAGATTGGTGCTGGAAATAGGCCACTTTGATTTCATTTCTCACAACCAGAGAAATAAGAAATAAACACATTATTCCTTAAGATAATTCTTAGAGTTACATAGGTGGTAGTAATTTAATGCCAAAATAAGATATAGTATTTTACAATAAGAATTATATATATGTTATATATACAGATACATTTTTATTTTCATTTTTTAACTTTTAAATTCAGGGGGTACATGTGCAGGTTTGTTACATAAGTAAACTTCTGTCACGGGGGTTTGTTGCACAGATTATTTTATCACCCAGGTATTAAGCCTAGTATCCATGAATTATTTTTCCTGATCCTCCCCCTCCTCCCACT
Organism: Cheracebus regulus; assembly: GCA_963574635.1. NCBI lineage: Eukaryota > Metazoa > Chordata > Mammalia > Primates > Pitheciidae > Cheracebus > Cheracebus regulus. The sequence continues at coordinate 6,926 of CAUYQU010062695.1, read as the reverse complement.
CTCCACCCTCCAATAGGCCCCAGTGTGTGTTGTTCCTCTCTACGTGTCCATGTGTTCTCATCGTTTAGCTCCCACTTATAAGTGAGAACATGCGATATTTGGTTTTCTGTTCCAGCATAAATAGACACACAAACTGAGAGATTGAAGAGTACTTTAAAACAGTGGCCCCCAACTTTTTTGGCACCAGGGACTGGTTTAGTGAAAGACAATTTTTCCACGAACCAAGGAATGGGGGATGGTTTGGGCATGATTCAAGCAGATTACATGTATTGTGCACTTTATTTCTACTATTATTACATTGTAGTATGTAATGAAATAATTATACATCTCACCATAATGTAGAATCAGTGGGAGCCCTGAGTTTGTTTTCCTGCAACCAGATGGTCCCTTCTGGTTGGGAGACAGTGACAGATTATCAGGCATTAGATTCTCACAAGGAGTGCACAACCTAGATTTTTCACGTGCATGCGCAGTTCACAGTAGGTTTCACACTGCTCTGAGAATCTAATGCTGCTGCTGACCTGACAGAAAGCGGAGCTCAGGTGACAATGCAAGTGATGTGGAGCAGCTGTGAGTACAGACGAAGCTTCGTTTGCTCACCCACGCTCACCTCCTGCTGTGTGGTCTGGTTCCTAACAGGCCACAGATTGGTACTGGTCCATGGCCCAGGGTTGGGGACCACAGCTTTAAAACCTAAATTAACCACTGAAACTAAACCTAAAATCTTAGTTAACATCTGATAGCAGGGAAAATATCTTCATTTTGGATGACAAATATTAGTTATGATAGCTTTTTTCATTTAATGATTATTGTCTATTTTATTAGTGTTAAATTTTTGTTTGAGATTGTGATAGCTTTTTAAAATCATGTTCAAGTTAATATCCTGTTGCATTAAAAAAATAATTTAATGGTCATTATTTAATTAGTGCACATCTAAATCAGGCACCAATAAATAATACTATAATAAAATAAAATGAATACAGAAATATGAATTGTAACTTTTTAAAAAATAAGTTATAATTCATATCAAGTATACATATGTAACATATCAAATTAACATGAAAACAGTTTTAATTCAAGTATCAGTTTTTAAGGAAGGTAACGCCATCGATTACTTTCAATCATCTATACAACTAGCATCTTGAGAAGTCAATAAAAAAAATTAGAGAAAAATTTACCTAAAACTACCTTAAAGACTTGAATTGACCCTGCAGATCATAAATTATAAACACAGTTTCTTCTAGTTTGACTGACTGTGATGGAATGCTTCTAAAATGCCCCTATACTTCAGCAATTACCAAAGTTAATAAGCTATACATTAATAAGTATTAGATACCTAAAGTTTGATGTATTAGTCTCGATAACCTCCTGCTGACAAGTGAAAAGTAGAAATTAAGCTTGTAAAAGACAACAAATATTAAGGCAGAGGTCTCTACAATGACATCTTCACACTTCTACTTCCTATACCTGTACCTGGGGCAGGATAAATCTTCAGACTATTCAATATATTCAATGCTCAAGGGTCTGGGCCACTAATTTCTAGTTCTCAGAAATAAACAGGTCTAATAAGTTACTCTGTGATCAGAACTTGTTAACCTTCTTGTTTGGAAGGGCTCATGTTTATTCTGATATCCTAAATTCAGGTTTTTAAGGTATCTGATAACAGTGTAATCAAGTAGCTTAGCTTCAAAATGGATTTGGAAACTTTTTTTCCTTTCTTGCTGTTAGCCATAAAATATACTTTAAAACTTAAGTTTCCCTTCTTTCCCACCAGGCACCGCCATGCACAGTGCTCACTTATCTAATTATGTGCTTGCATAAAAATCCCAAGGGCTACTTTTTTTTCTTTCTCTTTTTTTTTTCTTTTTGAGATGGAGTTTCACTCTTGTTGCCTAGGCTGGAGTGCAATGGTGTAATCTCAGCTCACCACAACCTCCACCTCCCAGGTTCAAGCGCTTCTCCTGCCTCAGCCTCCCAAATAGCTGAGATTATAGACATGAACCAACATGCCTGGCTAATTTTGTAATTTTAGTAGAGATGGGGTTTCTCCATGCTGGTCACACTGGTCTGGAACTCCCGACCTCAAGTGATCTACCGGCCCTGGCCTCTCAAAGTGCTGGGATTACAGGCGTGAGCCACCACGCCCGACCCCAAGGGGCTACTTTTGAAAGAAAACAGGCATAGAGACCCAGATGCAGAATTCTCCTGCTTAAGTGGAGTTATGAACAATTAGTCTACCATTATCAGGCCAAAGTCAAGATGATATCAATGATATCAACCAGACCTGCAGATGGGCACATATTCAAGATAGCCATTGGAAGAGACTTGCAGACCTGCATCCTCCTGGACCAGTGTTGCATGTTTTCTCTACCAAGTTTTCCCTCTTAAACTCCCTTAATTAGCCCCAAAAGTAAAAAAAATGCCTTTTAAGGGCATAAGCCTGGCCATTCCCCAACTTCTAACATTTGCATAAAGTTACTTTCCTTTCACTATGTCTTGTTTCTGGTGTTCTGGCCTCTGGGCAGTGAGCAGCCAAACTTGAATCAATTACTAATTTGGTGATAAACTTTTGTGAGAAACTGTGTGTTTCAAGTGACTCAGCCTGTATGCCTGGTTTCCAATGAGTGGAGCAATTACCTGCAGCAGTGTGCCAGGGATTATTGGTTAATGCTGCCAGGCAGGGTAGGGGCCACTTGCATATGCCAGCTGCTCATGGCTAGTTGTCCTCGCACCTGGGACCGGCAGTTACCAAGACTGCCTTTATCTCAGGGAATTTCCCTTCCCTTCCTTTCATGATATCAGCTTTTGGTACCATTCTCTGTTGGTGTGAGGAAAGGAACATCTGGAAAGTCAACAGGCTTCAAGAACTGGGTAAGTCAACTGGAAAGCACCTGAAAATCCTGTCTCTGCCATCTGTGTTCTCTAGCTGTTTAGACCTAGTATAGGTCATCTGCGCTGCTGTCTTGGCCTCTGTGACATCTGGACTTAATACAGGTCACTTAAACTGTGGTGTTGTCTGCGTTTGAGACAAGGTCCCAGGACATTTCTCCAGTATCCGCTTTCAAAGCTCAGTTTGCAGCGCGCCATCTGCATCAGATCTGTTTGCGTGTGTCTGTTTAGTCTTTCCCCTATCTGTGAGGGTGCTTAGGAATGGTCTCAATCCCACCAGCCAAGACCAGGTCCATTTGATTGTCAGAATGCAGCAAAGCAGGCTTCTACTGGCCTCCCTAGGGGAGAAACAGTTTCCAAAATCCTGGCCCCTGATTTTCTGGGGGATACTAAAGAGTATTTATTGTATCTGTGTCAAACTTTGCGCAGGAAGAAAACATGTGAATTACTTTTCAGTCTATCTGGGACTCCAGCTGGTTACACATTGTGGCTTGTTTGTGTGAAAATTTTAAAACTGATGGGCAAATTAAGAGTTGAGTCTTCTAAAGCTCTCTCTGTTTCTCTCTTCTCTTTTCTGCCTGTTTTGAATCTGCTGTTATTAAGTTACTGGTGTAGAGATAAAACTTACGATTTCAAAGTTATTAGGACATTTTATATTTCTTATACAGTTCATCCAGTTTCAGCTAAAATGTAAACATTGAAACTCATTTAAAATCAAAGACAAAAGGATAAAACATGTTTTTAAAAGTGAAAACTGCATTACCCAAAATTTTGGTCCACAGCTGTTATAGGATTACCTATCAGGGCAAACAAAGTTTAGCCACTTGACAGGTTCCAATTTTCTCAAAAATAACTTGGATCCAGCTATCTTTCATAAAAGATAGTGAGTTTTTGATGCTGTCTCATGGCTAGAGTTCTGAGATTAAAACTACTGGATCTGTGTGTGTGTGTGTGTGTGTGTGTGTGTGTGTGTGTGTGTGTGTGTGTGTGTGTGTGCATGTGTTTGTGTGTGTGTATATACATGTTTAGATGTGTTTATGTATATGTGCAAGTATTATGCTATTTGTTGTGTCTAACATACTACCAGACTGGCTTATGAGTAAATGAGCATTCATAAAATAAGTCCAAATGCTTTTCAAGTTCATGTGAATCCTTGGTAAATAAAACTTGTTTTAAAATTATTAGTACAATAAAGCCAGGCATGGTGGCTTACACCTGTAATCCCAATACCATGGGAGGCCAAGGTGGGCAGTTCCTTTGAACCTAGGAGTTAAGAGACCAGCCTGGACAACATGGCAAAACTCTGTCTCTACAAAAAATAGAAAAATTAGCTGGGCATGGTGGTGTTTGTCTATGATCCCTGCAACTTGGGATACTAAGGTAGAAGGACCATCTGAGCCCAGGTGTTGAGGCTGCCATGAGCTGTGATCATGCCACTGCACTCCAGCCTGGGCAAGAGTGAGACTTTGTCTCAAAAATATGTATATTAGTAAAATAAAAATAAAAATGTCTTCAGAATCATCAGCATACATTTTTGTCCAGAGAAGTTTTATGTTTGCCTCTGCTAGTTATTTTAAGGTGTCAGTTTGGCACAAAAATGCGAACTATCAACTCAGCCAAAATCAAAATAATTGTTGTTTGTATGACTTTTTTTTAAACAAATAAGACTAAATATTGTTGTTTCAATAAAAATGGCAGAATCTTTTGAGTTATCAGCAAAATGCCCATGTATTTCACTTTAAGATTCTTATTTAGGTGAATACCTGATGTTCACAGACTTGATAAATGGTTAGCAATAAAACAACTTTAAATAATGACTACCTTTGTTTAATATCTCAGTTTTCAAAAGTAATCTCTTATACACTGTTAGAAAGAAATGAGTACATATAAATGAGATAAATGCTTGTAAGAAGACTTTTTGTGTAATTTAAAATCTTAAAATTATTTTGGATGCTCATTGGATATCTGGGTCATTCCCAACTAAAAAAAGTGCTTAATATAAGAAATACATATTTCTAAAAATTGTAAAATGGTTTCATTTATAAAATCTGATAAACAGTTCAGAATTTCTTGCTGCTTAGGTTTTCACGAAAATTTAACATTACTAAAAATATAAATTTCAGCTAATATATAATTCGATAAATTGTGTTCTTATTTAAAAATAATTTTATATAATTTAGGGGTTATTTAAAAGTCTTTTATTTAAATAATATGGCTTACATGGTTTTGCTCTTTGTCCCCACCCAAATCTAATGTTGACTTGTAATTCCAAATGTTACGAGAGGAGCCTGGTGGAAGGTGATTGGATCATGGGGGCAGATTTCTTTTTTGCAGTTCTCATGATAGTGAGTGAGTTCTTTGATATTTGATGCTTTAAAAGTATATGCATTTCCCCCTTTACTCTCTCTCTCTCTCTCTCTTTCCTGTCACTATGTGAAGAAGTGCTTGCTTCCCCTTCACCTTCTGCCATGATTGTAAGTTTCCTAAGGCCTTCCCAGCCATGCCTCCTGTACAGCCTATGGAACTGTGAGTCAATTAAACTTCTTTTCTCTATAAATTACCCAGTCTCAGCTATGTCTTTATAATAGTGTGAGAAGAGACTAATACAGTGGCTAGACATAGTGGCTGATGTTTGTAATCCTAGCACTTTGGGAGGCCAAGGCAGGAGGATCACTTGAGTGCAGGAGTTTAATACCAGCCTAAGGAATACAGTGAGAGCTTATCTCTGAAAAAAAGTGAAATAAAATAAAGTTTAAAAAAGTAAATAAAATATAAAATTTATATTTTATATAAATATAAAAATATATTTTTAGTCAAAGAAAGTTTTAAAAATAATAATTTTATATAAAAAAAACTTAAATGGTAAATTTGTGGCCTAAAATAAAATGACTTATTACTTAAAAAAGAAAAACACATAAAACAAGAAAGTCCAAACATGTCATATTTGGTCTGTGTAAGTTGTGACAATGTTCATAAAGATAAATTTATTTTTAAAAACTTTGTGATAAAGTTGATTATATATATGTTTTAATTGTTCACTAGAGTCTTTCTAAAATTGGACCCCTATTTAAAGAAAGGTTTTCTTAAGGTATTTATTTTCTCTCAATAAAATTACTATAAGTTTTTATTTAAATTCTATCATTTGTTTCTTTGAAAATCTTATCAAATTAATCTCTCAAAAATTCAACTTTGTTGTGTTTTGCTGCTTTCAATTCTTTCTCCCCTTCAGAAGGACTGAGATGATAACTCTCTCCTTCACCTTTTTCATCAGATCCTGTAACTTTTTTTATCTGGCTCTGGTTGTTATTGTAGCCTGATGCTAAAACGTTTTATCTTAAAAATAAAATAAAGTATAAAATAAAGGCAATGTTTTCCAATACTATAACTTGAATCTGTACTCGGCTTTTCTTAACATGCCTAAATTTTTCAATGAAATCAGAGAACTTCTCATGCACTTACTAAAAATTATGTATTCCCCTGCTATACTCATAACCTTGAAAACACTCTTCCTGTCTGATTCAAGTACTTTTTTTCATCATGTTTGACTTCCAGGTTATCTAAATGGGCTTTCATAAGGAAAATCAGTCACACTGAAAAAGATTTCTCTTTGCCTCTTTGGCAACTGACTTTAAAAAAAAACAAGATTTTATATTTTATCAAGATGATTTCTATATTATTATTATTATTAGGTTTTTGTTTTCTTAAAACCCTAAGATTAAAAAGAGTTAAGGTTTTTACATCCATGTAACCTTATACATTGCCTTTCAAGTCTTTTAATTATCAGACCTGTGATTCTGCTTTTTTTGTTTGTTTGCTTATTTTTTGCTTTTATACAGGGTCTAGCTCTGTTGCTCAGGCTGCAGTGCCGTGGTGCAATCTCGGCTCGCTGCAAACTCTGCCTCCCAGGTTCAACTGATTTTCATGCCTCAGCCTCCTGCGTAGCTGGGATTACAGATATGCATTACCAGGCCCGGACAATATTTGTATTTTTAGTAGAGATGGAGTTTCACCATGTTGGCCAGGCTGGTCTTGAACTC
>CAUYQU010062693.1:0-40900 GCA_963574635.1 Cheracebus regulus | reverse complement strand
CTGCCCAGTGGTGGGAAGTGACCGGTGCGAGAATGGCGCTGCCCAGTGGTGGGAAGTGACCGGTGCGAGAATGGCGATGCCCAGTGGTGGGAAGTGACCGGTGCGAGAATGGCGATGCCCAGTGGTGGGAAGTGACCGGTGCGAGAATGGCGATGCCCAGTGGTGGGAAGTGATCGGTGCGAGAATGGCGATGCCCTGTGGTGGGAAGTGATCGGTGTGAGAATGGCGATGCCCAGTGAGCCCAGGGAGGTCCTCGGACAGGTGAAGGGTGAGCAGTCCCTATTTCACGTGAGCTGCTCACTCTCCAATACCGTAACACCAACAGCAGAGGCAACACGGAGCGAGGGCGGTAGACATTACCCTGCACTGAACCGGAGAGAAGCCAGACTTAGAGTGGGCCCCTCCTGGAAGTGGGTGACGGTGACGTGCCCCAGCTAGAGTGTGGACGCACCTCGGCTTCAGGACTCTATCACTACTGCTAAGGGACTGCAACGGCAGAGCCCTAAAAAAGATGAGTCTTCCCAAGAGTTGTGTAGACGGTTCGGGGGATGGTGAGAGACTCCCGTTCTCTCTGGAAATGAAAAGAGCTGCAATTTGCTGACAGCCAACTGTGCCCTGGAGCCTTCACCTTCTCAGATACTCACTCCTCCCAATGGACCGAGATCACAGCACTGAGAAAGGGTGAGTGCCCACGCGTCCCACACAGCCCAGAGCATCGAGGCTGAGAATCCAGCCCAGGTTTCCAGGACTCCGAAGCCCAGTCCCTTCAGTCACACTTGAGAGTCTCCACTTCTGATAAACCTGTAACTCTCATGCCCTTTTTCCCTGTGACTTACAATTTCAAAGTAAAGTCGACTCCTTAGTTATTTGCAAAGAGAAGATTTAATTTTGATCATGAAAACTACATATGTTTACTTGGATCATGAGAAATAAAAGTTTGTGTATCAGGGCTTAAGCTCTGCCTGGCAGCCATGAGCACCATTTCCCGCTCTGCAAACTCACCCATCCACTGGGTCAGAAAGCCTTGCCTCTGCCATTCTGTTTTTCCTTTTGAGAAAATAAAGATGGCAAGAAAAGCAAACAGAAAAAACATAAAAAGGCACATATCAAGTATAAACTCCATCACTGCCAAGTGGGAGTCCAGCTTTCTCAAGTGTGAAAAGCCTAAACGCTGGAGAACACTTGGCCACACACCCACAACTCGGCCTGCTCATCCCCACGCCCCTGTCCCCACCTCTGCTTCCTCTCACACTAAAGCTGTGCTTCCAAAGACCAGAAAATGAAACAGAACTGAGCCTTCAGTCCTGCTGGTCACATTTCCCATGCTCAGGGACACGTGGTAGGTGGTCAACAGCCATCCCAGGCAGCACAGAGAGAGAACACAGGCATCCGAGTGCAGAGGCTGCCGGCCAGCGCCACCCTGGGACGGGGGTGTGCCTGTCCCTGCAAAACCTCTCCAGGGATCTCTTCCTGTCTCTGCCCTCAGAATTGAACAGCATCCCTGTGTGGAAGTGCCAGAGGTGGCAGAGACTCCGGAGAGGAAGACGAACTCTCACTCCCTCAGAAAGTACATCATTTCCCTCCCACTGGGTTGGCCAGGAAAGCCCTGTCTGAGAGCAGAACTTTCACAAACCTCAATTTGTCACCACAGCTTTGAGTAATTCCAAGCCATGCTGAAAATCCTGGACCAGGAGCAACCTCCCCTTCTACTGAGGAAGGAAAGATACCGCTTACCTAAGGGGAAAGCCCACCTGCGTCCCCAGGAACTGACCTCACTTTGGCCGTCCTCTGCTCCCTGCTCAGAGCACGCTGTGGTTGTGATCATGATTAACTTTTGTTTATTTGGAGAAGGTTCTCCTGAGAAGAATGTCACCTGCCAGAACTGCTGATGGATCCTAACAGCTCAAAGATAGGAATGGAAGGCAGACGAGTGCTAGGCAGAAAATGTAAAATTTCTGGAGGGAGAAAATGCAGGTAGCAAAAGACAATGGCAGCCAGCAAGCTCCCTGCTCCCAGAACCTCCTCCCAAACCACACTCAGCAAGCTCCCTGCTCCCAGAACCTCCTCCCAACCCATACCGAAAAGCAAGAAGGACGACGTGCAATGCACGGCCCTGTCCTCACAGACGAATGTCACACTGCCAGTGAGAAGGAATCATCTCCCCTCTCCCCTCACCAGCCACCCAAGGCCCTATGATGGGTGGAAAACCATGGGGGGAGAAGACAAGCGCAGGGGGCATGGGAAATGACGTCAACTTCCTGCTGCCTTTTATGAGGCAAGCATCACAGTTGTTTCTAAACCTGAGGAAAACGGTACTCCACCAAAAACCCCTTACACACCAGTATCACTCACGGACACAATGCAAAAGCTGAAGGACAGATACTGTCAACATGTGAACCAGCAAAAAATCACCACCACATCTGAATTCTTAATAGGGCTTTCTCTGGCCTTTACTCTTTGAGGTAACAAGCTGGTGGAGAAAGCATCAGTTCTGGGGTCGGTCCAGCAGCCACGCCAGGGTCTTGACAGACAACCTGGGGCATTCACAACAGTAAGGCATGGTGGTGTCACCAGAGACCGTGTAAGGATGACAAGTGGTAATGTGATCACGTGCTTAGCACAGTGTCTGCCACGGCGGAGCCACTGCTAGTCACTGTCATCTTCGCTCGCAGAGTCCTGCTGTGACCAGCACAGAACTTACACTTCCTGTGAACACACAAATGGCGGTACGCGTGAGCCAGGAAAGAAACCACGCAACATCAGAATAAGGTGTTTCTCAACAATTAATCGATTAGCAAGCAGAGATTTGTTTTGCCCAGGTTGTAACACTGCATTGGAAATACAAAAAAATATACCATAAGGATCTCATAACTAAATGCCATTAATTTTGTAAAGTTCCTTAACATTTCTAGGAACAAAACTAAAATAATGCATAATGCGCAGCAGCAGCCAGGAATGGCTAAAACCACACCAAAAACGAAGCTCCGTCAGATCAGTCTTGACCATACTCCTCTGCATGGCTTTAAAGGGATTGAGAATCAGACCCAGGAAAGTGGGTCCGTGACACTTCTGAAACTTTAAGTCAAGTGTGGAGCCAGGCGTCTCTCTGGGGAGAAGAGGATCCAGTATCTTCGGGACATTCCCAAAGGCACAGCCCCAAACCACAATCACTCCCGGCACGCAGCAGGCACCCTCTGCCGGCTGTAGCCTACGTGAGTGAATTTACTCTTAAAAGTTTTCAAAGGAGCTGGTTTGAATTACCAAAGTTTCTGGATATTAAAGTATGTGGCATTTCTATTAGGAGGGTTAAAAGTGGGAGGATATCTCTTATGTATTTATTTCCTCCCAGAGCCAGAACCACTTCAACAATGACTGCAATTTTAAAACAGGAAATGAAGAGAAACTCATTTTTTAAAAAAGAAAATGAATTGGGAAAAACATGAAACTGCATTTCAGTGGAACAGAAATAGAACTTGTTCTCCGAAGGAAAAAGGGTCACGTGAACCAGGATAAAAATCCCAACATCTCAGTCTTGAGGACCAGATTCAAATAAATAAGAACTCAGCAGTGTATCATTAGAAAAGCCAGACACTGGAGAAAGGAATCCTTTGATTTAACTATCAGCTGCAAGCATAAAAACCACATGACCAAGTAATTCCATGGCAGGGTCCAGAGGTAGAACAGGAGGCAGTAGAATGCTGGAACAGAAACAGTGGGGTCTTACAAGCCACTTAACCTCCCCATAGCCCTTCTTCCAAACTAAGGGCAGTCGTTTCTACCTTACAAGGCTGCTGTGAGAATTAGGGAGATATACCGTATGTAAGGCAGGAGGAGAGCCTCTTATTTATCCCCGTAATCCCATGCCATTTAAGCTAGATATTGGCTTTTGCTCCAAATAAATGGAAGCCAGGATTTAAATGCAAGGAAAAACAAATGGGTTAATTCTTGGATGTTGAGTATTAGGGTCCCCAAGTTTAACTGACTTCAGGGACTTTGAGGGTGGTCCTGACTCCCTACAATTTCACTATAAAACCTAACCCAACCTGTCTACTGCGATACGCACAAAACACTTGGCCTAGAGTGAAAACTCCATAAATGTCTGATACTATAATACAATATGCAAAATGCTCCACCAAAATCAATGTGTGGGTAAATATAGGAGAAGACTGCAGGCGGGTGTGGTCTGATGGGGAGAGACTGAGAAGCACCTAGGGAATCAAAGAAATGGAAAACAGTCCCAGAAACGGGTCAAGGCCAAGGAAAGGACTGACTTTCTGCCGAGCCGCTTATGATGATATGCAGGTTCCACCTCATTGTTTACAAGGAATGCTAACATCGTCCTCTGCATGAAAGTACATCAGGGAACTGCAAGACGCTGACTCAGGCACTGCATTTCCATAAAACCGCCCAAACCAAGCCCTCCACTGCTGCCTCCCAAAGGAGTTGACGCACACATTAGGGGCTGAGGAGCAAGGCTGTGTGTGCAAAGTTCCCAGCACACTGGGTCCAGGAGACCGCTGGGCACACGCTTGCTTCTGCCACACTAGCACACTCTATGCACGAGGCCTGCAGTCCCTGGGTTCCAACTCAATTGTTGTCTCACCAAACACAAGCACACATGCCCACAAGGTACACACACATACACACACCCTTATCTTTGCTGACTTTCTCATCAGGCCAGCTGAATAAGGTACCTTTAGGTTGAAAACTCACGTCAGTACTGGAGAGTGTATTAATTGCTCCTGGCTCTTCAATTCACTGAGTCACTTAGCACCTTTGAGCTTGTGCCCATGCAGCCGCAGCCTTGCGTGTGAATACTAAAGCATCTATCCATGAATGAAGTACATCTGCAACACACAGACACAGATGTCTGTCCTGTCAAGCCAACGAAAGGCCTATCAATAACTAAGGTAAAGAAAATGCCACAGACAGAGTAAGATGGCACTCTCTCACATGGTGGTGAGACTATTCATTTCTTGCTGGAAAACAACCTAGCACATGTTATCCCAACCTAAAAATACTCACAGCCATTGATTCAGTGGTGCCTCCTCACAAGACTAATCCAGAACACAGTTGGGATTGGTTTACTGAGCCACCACATGCAACATCAACAACAAAAAAGTACAAACTGCACAATGTTTGTCGATAGAAAACTAACAATCATATCTCCTCACAACAGATTAATAAGCTTCGACATTTTTCAAACTGCTCAACTGAAATATAATTCACATGCCACATAATTATTTAAAGTGGTTTTTCATACAGTCACTAAGCTGGGTAACCACCACTGCAATCTAATTTTACAACATTTTGCTCCCCTCCAAAAGAAATTCTGTACCAATTAACAGTCAATCCCCTGGCCCCACATTCTAGTTTCTCCACATCCCTGCCAACATTTGTTACTGTTAATCTTGTTGATAGTAGCCATCTTTATGCGTGTGAAGTGGTATCACACTGTGGTTTCTGATTTGTATTCCCTATTAATGATGCTGGCCATCTTTTCATATATATATTGGTCATTTGTATATTTTCTCTGGAGAAACATCTATTCAAATACTCAGCTCATTTTCAAATTAGGTTTGTCTTAATACTGAGTTGGATGAGTTCTCTGTATATACTAGATATGAGTCTCTTTTCAGATATGCAAACATCTTCTCCCATTCTCGGGAATGCTTTTTCATGTTCTTAAGAGTATTATTTATAACACGAAAGTTTTCATTTTGATGAAATCCAATTTATCTATCCTTTGTCCCTTTTGCTTTTGGTGTCATATTTCAGAAACCATGGCCTAACCCAAGTTCATGAAGATTTATTCATGTTATCCTTCAAGAGTTTTATGATTTCAGTTCTTACGTTTAGGTCATGATTCACTTTATTTTTTGAGTACACAGAGAAGCAGGCGTGGAACTTCATCTTTTTACATGTCAATATCTAATAACCATCCCAGGACTACTGGCTGGAAAACACAAATTTCCTCATTGAATTCTCTTGGCATTTTTGTCAAAAATCAAGTGATCAAAAATATGAAGGTTTATCTCTGGATTCTCAGTTCTATTCTGGTGATCTACATGTCTGTCCACATGGCAGCACCACAGTCTCGATTAATGTAGTTTTGTAATAAACTCTGATACCAGAATGCATAATCTTTGTTCTTCTTTTTCAAGATGTTAAGGCTATTCTGGGTCCTCTGAATTCCCAAATGAATTTTAAGATGAGAGCAACAATTTCTGCTAAGAAGCCATTTAGGCTTTTCATAGGGATTGCACTGAATCTTTACATCAATTTGGGGGAAAATGTCACCTTAACAGTATTAAGTCTTCCAATCCATGAACATGGGATGCCTTTCCATTTATTTAGATCTTCTTTATTTTGACAGTAATTTGTAGTTTTCAGAGTGTGAATCTTGCACTTCTCTTGCTAAATTTATGTCTAAGCATTTTATTCTTCTGATGTAAATGGATTTTCCTAGTTCCATTTTTTAAATATTTAATTGCAAGTGCATAAAAATGTAACTTATTTTTTTTTTATCTTGATCTTGCATCCTACAAACCTGAATTGGTTTATAAGCTTTTATAGTTTTCTAGTGGATTCCTTAGTTTTTTCTACATACAACATCCTGTCATCTATAAACAGAGATAGTTTTATTTGTTTCCATTCTGGATGACTTTTGTTTCATTTTCCTGCTTAACTGCCTTAGCTAGAACCTACATTAAAATAGAAGTGGAGAAAGTAGACATCCATATCTTTCTTACTCCTGATCGTAGGGGGAAAACTAGGGTGATGTCAGTCATAGAATTTTCATGGAAGCCTTTACTAGAGAGGGAGTTCTCTTCTATTTCCAGTTTGGTGAATTTTTTTTTTTTACCATAAAAGGGTGCTGGATTTTGTCAAACGCTTTCTCTATATCAACTGAGATGATCATGTCCTTTATTCTGTTAACACAGTGTATTACACTGATTTATTTTCAAATGTTGAACCATCCCAGCATTCCTGAAATAAATTCCACTTGTAATGATGCCTAATCCCTTTACTATGTTGCTAGATTCAGTTTGCTAGGATGTTGCTGAGGATTTTAAATCCATCTTGATGAGGAACATTGTTTTATACATTTCTTTCCTTGTTACATCTTCATCTCACTTTGGTCTAGAGTGATACTGGCCCCATAGAATGAGGTGAAAAGTGTTCCCTCCTCTTCTGTTTTTGGGAAGAGTCTATGAAGAAATAGTGTTAATTCTTTGTTAAACATTTGATAAACTTCACCAGCAAACCAGTCCTACGATTGATTAAAATTAATTTTAAATTGTTAATAATTAAATCTCAGAGAGATGTTTACTTTATGGAATTGACTCACGCAATTGTAGGGATTGGCAAGTCTGAAATCTGTGGGGTAGACCAGCAGGCTAGAAACTCAGTCAGGATTCCCCATGACGCAGTCTTGAGAAGAGTTCCTGCTTGTTCAAGAAACTTCAGTCTTCCCCCTCATGGCCTTCAACTGATTAGATAAGGAGGCCCACTTACACTGTGGTAAGTGGAGGATGTTCTGCTTTACTCAAAGTCCACCGATTTAAATGTTAATCACATCTAACATACAGCTAGACTGCAGCTACAAACAGACTGGTGTTTCACTAAACAACAGGGCACCATAGCCCAGCCAACCTGGCACAAAATTAACCGTCATAGTCAGTTTTGGCAATTTGTGTCTTCCTAGGAGTTTGTTTCATAAACATGCCTAGTTTGCAGAGTTGTTCACAGTATTCCTTTAATGTTGTACCTTTCTTAAATTACTCACGAATTTAGTATCTCTCTCTCTCTCTCTCTCTCTCGTCAGTCTAGCTACAAGTTTGTCAATTTTGTTCATATTCTCAAAGAACCAACTTTGATTTTGTCTATTATTCTATTCTGTTTCACTTATTTCTGTTCCAGTCCTCATTATTTTCTCCTTTCTGTGTGTTTTGGCTTTATTTTGCACTTCTTTTTCTAAGTTTCTGAAGCAGCAAAGTTAATGATTTGAGATCTTTTTAATTACAGTCAGTTACAATTATAAATTTTTCTTGGATCACTGCTTTAACTGCATCCTTTAAGTGCTGATATATTATGTTTTCATTTTCTTCATCTCACAAAAATCTCTAATTTCCCTTATGATTTATTCTCTGACCCACTGGTTATTTAGAGTGTCTTCTAAAATGTCTACATATTTGTCATTTTCTTCCAGTTTCCTTCTGTTCCTGGTTTCTAACTTAATGCAACTGTGGTCAAAGAACACACTTTGTATAAACTCCACCTTTTCAATAGCATTAAGGCTTGTTTGATGGCCTGGTATATGGTCTGTTCTAGAGGCTGCTCCACGTGTGTCCTGCTGCTGTTGGGTGCAGTGTTCTGTGGATATCTACTAGATCTAGTTGGTTTTCTGTGTTGTTTATTCTTCTAGTTTCTGGCCTATTTGTCTAGTTTTTCTAACCATTATTGAAAGTGTATGTTGCTACTTTTAAACAACACATTTTTTTAAATGTTTAATGACACTGGAAAAATGCTTAGATACCAAGCAAAAAGCAGTATTGAAATGTGCATGCATAATATAATATTATATAATACCCACTATGAAAAAGAGTCTATAGACTAAAAGGCCAGAAAAAAATTAGCTAAACATTCAAGTGACAGCTTCTGGGATGATAAAGCCATACTGTAATTAAATTTTCCAATTTTTTGAACAGTAAATCCATTACCTAATTATTTCCAAAATGTTTTTAACTAGAAAGTAGGAATCCATATGAGTCGTGGGCAATACAAAGATGTGGCACCCGTACTGTCAATTCCGGGCTGCAAAGCCAGCAACCGCCCCTATGCAGTCCCACCCACCAGCAACCCCAGGGAGCTCTCTGCTCGTCTCAGCTTGTCTCATAGAACGACCACAGAAAACACGCTGTGCTCAGATGCTTTGGTTTTTACCTTTCGCTCTTTCTGAGATTAACTGTGGAGGCACAAGCACCTAAGCTATGAGGAACACTCAAGGAAGTCAGGCAAAGGATGTATTTGGCAGTAGCCTTGGTTTAGACAACGCAAAAATACAAGGTAGAATGAAGTGAAACTTAAATGCAAACAAGGAAAGCTAAAACAAATCATTCTCAAGCTGTAACTTATCAATGAGAGACTAGCACCAGTTGTTCTGGCCCTCGCTGTCACTCAAAGCCCTATTAATATTGTGATCATGGAAACAGGGAAAAGAATGATGGTGCTGCTAAAACCCAGCCTTGAGCATGTTCTCTGCATTATTCCTCTCCTGTGTCCCCCTGGCTGCAGGGATTTTACCTGCCACCCCAACTGTATGCTAATCACAACTCCAGCAGGCCCCCAGCTCCAGGAGCCATATGTTAGAATGTCCTCTCTGGGCAAAACTACATGCCTAAAAACAATCTATGCTTCAGGAATCTGACTTATAAACAAGAATATAAAAATAAATATTCTGTGTGTGTGTGTGTGTGTGTGTGTGTGTGTGTGTGTGTGTGAGAGAGAGAGAGAGAGAGAGAGAGAGAGAGAGAGAGAGGGAGAGATTTGGAGTTTCACTGTTGTTGCCCAGGCTGGAGTGCGAGGCACGATCTTGGCTCACCACAACCTCCTCGAGTTTAAGCAATTCTGCTGCCTCAGCCTCCTCAGTAGCTGGGATTACAGGCATGCGCCACCACGCCCGGCTGATTTTTGTATTTCTAGTAGAGCTGGGGTTTCTCCATGTTGGTCAGGCTAATCTTGAACTCCCGACCTCGGGTGATCCGCCCACCTCAGCCTCCCAAAGTGCTGGGATTACAAGCGTGAGCCACCGTACAATAAATATTCTTAATGTTCTTAAGTAAATGCACTGTTTATTACAATCCCATAGCATATTTGCTTTTTCAAGAGTAACTTAAGAGAAAATGACATAAAAAAATCAAGTGAATTAGATATTAAACATACTGATGGTGAGAATACATTGTAAAATACTCTTCACCTTCCAAAGTGTAGTCCTATGGCTCCCGTGCAGCACAACCAACATCCAGTTACTCTGCGTTATCAGTTCAAGGTACTCAGTCAAGGCTGTTTCTACATTTAAGTAGCACAGAGGCATCAAAGATGGGGAGCGGGGCAAACACTTCTTTGTTTCTTGCTACGCTAAAAATATTTAAACTAAAACACAATTTTCTGCTTAAATTGTGGAATTCAAGGTGATAGAATAACGCTCCTTAATTCAAAATCAAATTTAACAAACTTAAAGGAGTATGACAGTTGCTGCTTGCAAAGTACAGGCTTTACTTAAAAATTACACCATGCCTAAAGGAAAGAAAAACTAAAAAAATTTCAACAACGGTGGATGGTTTCACAGATTACGCTATATGATCTCAATAGAGTATTATGTACAGAAGGTAGAAATGATTTTTATAAAGATTTCTCAATACAGGGAAAAGCTTATAAGGTTAAATGGGGAAAAAACATGAAACAAAATGTTATAGATAATATGCACTTGACAATGTAAATACAACGCACAGGAATAAAGACCTGGAGGAAATACAGGAAACAGGTGCTCATGCACAGTGACAGGTGCTCATGCACAGTGGCAGGTGCTCATGCACAGTGACAGGCGCTCATGCATAGTGGCAGGCGCTGCCTGGTAGCCACACACAGGACGGCAACCCCTGAGTGAGCACTGAGCGGGCAAGTGCCTGGGACCCCGGCACAAAGGATGGGCTAGAACCACAGCTCAGGCTCCAGGCCGGAGAAGTCTCCTTCCCCCCAGCCCAGATCTAGACACTGAGACCTGAGCAGCCCAGAGAAGAGACCCAGGCTAGCTCAGAGGCCCAGTCCCGAGTGGGGCAAGAGGTGGAGAAGGGCCCAGACCCACACTGCTTGCCACACAGAGGTGATACCATGGCGCCACCCCCAAAGAACTGAAGTAGAGTCCGGACTCTCCACATGCAGATGACCACAGGTCTCTTGGGAGCACAGAAAGTAGAGAGACCCTTCTCTAGCCCTCCCAGTGTGGCTGTGCGGAGAGAAAGGATCTTAATCAAAGGGGAGGCTGCACAGTGAGGAGACAGGCTTCGGTAAGTGTTCTCAACAGTAGGATGGCCAGGTATTTTAACTGCTCCTTCGTAACTTAGCTATGCTTTCCAATAGCTCTATACTGTTCCTATTAAAAGTATTTAAAAGCCATGTTTTTACATTACTCTATAACACTGAAGGAACATACTTCAAAACAGTAAGAGCCAACCACGACAAACCAACAATCAACAGCACACTGAATGGGCAAAAGCTGGAAGCATTCCCCTTGAGAACCACAACAAGACAGGGATGCCCACTCTCAAAACTCCTATTCAACACGGTACTGAAGTCCTCGCCAAAGCAATCAGGCAAGAGAAGGAAATAAACGGCATCCAATAGGAAGAGAGAAAATCAAAATGTTTGCAGTCAATATGATTCTATGCCTAAAACACCCCATGGTCTCTGCCAAAAAGCTCCTAGATCTGATAGATCCAGCAAAGTTTTAGAATACAAAAATCCATGTACAAAAAGCAGTAGCATTTCTATACACCAACAGGGTCCAAGCTGAGAGCCAAATCAACAATGCAATCCCGTTTACAACAGCCACAAAAAGAATGAACTACCTAGGAATACAGCTAACCGTGGACATCCAAGATCTCTACAATGAGAATTACAAAACACTGCTCAAAGAAACCAGAGACGAACATACAAATGGAAAACCATCCCATGCTCATGGATAGGAAGAATCACTATTGTTAAAATGAACACACTGCCCAAAGCAATTTACAAACTCAGTGCTATTCCTATTAAACTACCAATAACTGACATTTTTTGCAGAATTAGAAAAAAATTATTTTAACATTCACATGGAACCAAAAAAGAGTCTGAATAGCCAAAGCAAGCCTAAGCAAAAAGAGCAAAGCTGGAGACATTACAATTTTCAGACTTGTAAATATACTTGTGAGCATACTTGAAACTATACTTCAAAGCTACAGAAAAAAAAAAAAAAACAGCATGGCACCAGTACAAAAACAGACACATAGACCAGTGGAACATAACAGAGAACACAGAAATAAAGCCACATGTTTACAGCCATCTGATTTTCAACAGTCGACAAAAACACGCAATGTGGAAAGGACTTCCTATTCAGTAAACGGTGCTAGGAAACTGGTCAACCATACACTGAAGATTGAAACTAGATCCCTTTGTTATACCAAAATCAACTCAAGATAAACACTTAAATAAAAAATCTAAAACTGTACACACCCTGGAAGATAACGTAAGGAAATACCACTCTGGGAATAGACCCTGGCAAAGATTTCATGACCAAGATGCCAAAAAACATTGCAACAAAAACAGAAGTTAACAAATGGGACTTAGTTACACTAAAGAGCTTCTGCACAGCAAAAGAAACTATCAACAGAGTAAACATACAACCTACAGGAGAAAATATCTGCAAATGATGCATCCAGCAAAGGTCTAATATCCAGAATCAATAAGGAACTTAAAGAGCAAAACACAACTCCATTAAAAAGTAGGCAAGGGACACACACACTTTTCAAAAAAAGACATACATGTGGCTAACACACATATGAAAAACGTTCAACCTCACTAATCATTAGAGAAATGCAAATCAAAACCACAACGAGATGCCATCACACACCAGTCAGAAAGACTATGATTAAAACGTCAAAAAACAACAGATGCTGGCGAGGTTGCATACAAAAGGAAATGCTAACACACTGCTAGTGAGAATGTAAACAGTTAGGCCATTGTGGAAAGCACTCTGGCAATTTCTCTGAGAACTTAAAAACAGAACTACTGTTCAACACAGCAATCCCATTACTGGGTATGTACCCAAAGGAATATCAACTGTCCTACCATAAAGAAACATACATGTGTATGTTCATCACAGCACTATTTATAATAGCAAAAATACAGAATCAACTTAAATGTCCATCAATGGTGGACTGATAAAGAAAATGTGGTACATATACACCATGGAATACTATTCAGCTATAAAAAAGAATGAAGACCATGTCCTTTGCGGCAACACGGAGGTAGAGGCATTATCCTAGAAGAACCAATGCAGGTACAGAAAACCAAATACCGCATATTCTCACTTACAAGTGGGAGCCAAAAACTGAGCACACATGGACACAAGGAAGCAAACCATTGACACCAGGGCCTAACTGAGGGTGAAGAGCAGGAGGAGGGTGAGAATCAAAAGACTACCCATCAGGTATTATGCCCACTACCTGAAAAACTAAATAATCTGTACACCAAACCCCTGTGACTCACAATTTACCTATATGAAAAACCTGTACATGCACCCTTGAACCTAAAATAAAAGTGAAAAAAAAAAATAACACACTGGTCAGGCACGGTGGCTCGTGCCTGAAATCCCAGCACTTTGGGAGGCCGAGGTGGGCAGATCACTTGAGGTCAGGAGTTCAAGACCAGCCTGGCCAACATGGTGAAACCCCATCTCTACTAAAAATACAAAATTAGCCGGGCATGGTGGTAGGCACCTACAATCCCAGCTACTTGAGAGGCTTATGCAGGAGAACAGCTTGAACCCGGGAGGCGGAGGTTGCAGTAAGCCAAGATAAATACAATGTTAACTTCAAGAAATAACTATTATATATTGCTTTGATGTTTAAACAAATATTAATAAGCAAAGTGCTCCATAAACACAAAACTTTCTGTAGGGATCCAATTCAACAAAGCTTCTCCAATCTACTGAGCTTCTCTGCACAAAGCATAACACACGTGAGACACAGTCCCCAGATTCGACGAGCAGCAAATCTACCTGGGAGAGGTACAACAGGAAAAAGGAAAACAGAGCACACACCAGGAATGAAACGGAATCACAGTCTCCAAGGGTTTTAGGGAATATATGGAAACTGTGCCTTTACATATTTCCCTTCTAAAAAGCTAAGGTGTAATTGTCATAGGACATGACCAAATGATTATTAGAATAATGAGAGAATACCCAGCTTTAAGCCAGGCACAGTGGCTCATGCCTGTAATCTCAGCACTTTGGGAGGCCAAAGAAGAAGAATGCCTTGAGTCCAGGAGTTTGAGAGCAGCCAGGGCAATACAGCAAGACCCTGCATCTACAAAAAAATAAAAAATTAGCCAGGCGTGGTGGTGCACGCCTGCAGTCCCAGCTACTTGGGAGGCTAAGGTGGGAGCACCACTTAAACCTGGGCGGTGGCAGCTGCCATGAGCCATGATCACACCACTGCACTTAACCTAGGCAATAGAGCAAGACTGTCCCTCTCCTTCATTCATTCATTCATTCATTCATTCATACATATACATATACATACTTAATACCCAGCTTTAAGCCTGGAAGAAAACACCAGCGTGTGCATCCATTAAACAGGGTTAAACAGTTGCATAAAAATTGCCTCTTACGACAGGGAATTTGGCACTGGGCAGGAAGGCTGTCAACACTGCAAGTGTGCTGGGCTGTGGGGAAAACAGCAGCACCCAGGAATTTATTTATCTTTGCAAATAATGATCTCTACAGTCGACATCCCTTCTCCTCAGAGTTTTTATCACAATTTGAGAGTAAGAAGCAGAACTTGGTCTCTTTAAATTAATATGAGGTTCACTCAAGTCTACCCAAAAGAAAGAGTGAAACATAATGACAAATGTTGACCAGGACACGGAAAACGCATGCAGGAAGAGGAAACAAAGCTCCTCCCACACTGCTGCGGGCGTGGAAAATGAAGCCACCACATGGGAAAACAGTCCGGCAGATCGTTAAACACAGAGTTACACGTGACCCAGCAATTCCACTCCCAGTTACAAACCAAGAGAAATGCAAACACACATCTACGTGAAAACTTGTACATGAATATTCATAGCAACGTGACTCCTGTTAGTCAAAATCTTAGTCAAAAATGGAAACAACATTAGTTGAAAAGCGGAAACAACTGAAACGTCCATGAGCGGCTGACTGGAGAAACATGTGCTGTGTCCCCACCACAGACCGCTACCTGGCTACAGGAAGTAGAAGTACTGATTCATGCTGCGTAGAGGAACCTTGAAAGCACGATGCCGAGTGGAAGGGCCTGGCACATGGGGCCACGCACCGTGTAATTCCACTCATGTTAAATGTCCGGAAGAGGCAAATCCACAGACACAGAAAGCAGACGAGATGCTGCCTGGGGCTGGTGGACGGGAACAGAGGGAAGGACAGGGAGTGACCACCGATGGGTAAGGGACTTCTCTTGGGGATGATGAAAATACTCTAAAATCAAATGTGCTGATGGTGACACAACTCTAAATATTCTAAAACTCTTTCATCTTTACACTCGAAGTGGGTACAGTTTTGGTTTCTAAACTGAATCTCAGTGAAGCTGTTTTAAAAAGCAGTGGGAACTGCAGTTGGGTGGAGGTCGGGAGAGGCTGGAGGGACAGGGGGAGAGCGGCACCGGCTGGCGACGGCTGGACTCAGAGGACAGGCGTGCCAGTTCTTCATCGACTTTGTGTTTGAAGCTTTCCATCATAAAAGTTCTTTACAATGAAGTTGCAAGAGGCTGTGGTCCATGAAATGCAATCTTCCCCCAGCACAGAAACATTCAGGCCCCCATTTCTGCGGGAGGGAAGGGAGCTGAGGTGACAGTTTGCTTGCCACCATTCTGCTGCCCATGTTTGGCAGGTTGCCAGCAGGATCCTCACTATCAAATGCTTTGACCAATTCTCAGTCTCCACCTCTGTGGGCTCTGCTGGCCACCCCCTCCTTCCTGAAGTTGTCCCCTCCCTTGATTTCTGCAACACCTCAGGCCTGGCCTTATCCCACCTCTGAGACCACCTCTTCCCCATTTCCCCACCACACCACGCCTGGCTCTCCCCCGGGGCACACACTGGTCTGGCGGCCACGGGCTGCACACAGGTGCACACCCTTTTCCTCGAGCCTGTCTCCACCCACGTCTTCTCCAGGCCCCCTGTGGCTGGTGGGTGGCAGGGGTGTGGCCGATGGAGGACGTCACTGTGTGGGTTCCAGGAAAGCTTCTGGAAACACGTGGGTTCAGCTGACGCGTGCTTTGGCCTCAGTACTGCACCCTGCACCATCGCCCTCTCTCCAAACTTTAGGTCAGGGACCCAGCAGAGGTGCAGCCACCATTTTAAGCAGAGGAAAGCCACAGGCAGCGACAAGGAAAGTGACAGTAGTATTATCACACAAGAGCGACGCATACTGGACACTTCCTGTGTTTCACACCTGGTTTTAAGCTATTTTTACCTCACTCAGTCTTCACAGCAACCAAAGAGACTGGGGCTACTGTGCCCTCCATCTGGCATCTGTGCAGGGATCACTGAGGCACCACGGCCGACTGCAGCTCCTCAGAGGGAGCGCCTGGATCTGGACGGGGGCCGGGCCCCAGAGCTGCACTGTGTCCTTCACAGATCCTGACGCAGCCCTCAGCAGCAGGAGCCACCTGGACTCTCAACGTCCAGACTCCCGCATGGGAGAGTGCCACAAACCTCCCTGTGGAACAGCCCCACCGCCAGTTCCTCAAGTCACACAGAGTCACAGCTCAGAGACCCCCAACACGTCAGACAGCCACTGGATCCTGTGACTCGCTGTACCCCACTCTCCCCAGTCACGCATGTCCAGAACCAAGACTCTCAGCAGCCATTTCCAGGCCGACAATTTCCAGGCTCACCTCCACTGCACATCTCCTGCCAAGGCCGGGATCCCAACAGACTCTGCTTGATCACCACCGACAGAGGACACTCAGCATGTTCTATATCAGAGCCGCATTCCACCTACTCAATCTTCTCTGTCTACTCCATGTCTCATCCCAGAAAACGGAACAGGAACCTGGGAGGACACTGGACTTCCCCTTCTCCATCATGCTCCCCTCCACTGGCACCAAGCCACCTTGGTGCCCTGACATCAGCCTATTCAGCACAGGACCAAGCCCTCCTCTCAGGCCCAGTCCTCCATCACGGTTCTGGACATGCAGGACTGGGGAGAGTGGAGTGTAGCAGGTCACAGGATCCAGTGGCTGTCTGACGTGTCGGGGGTCTCTGAGCTGTGACTGTGTGTGACTCGAAGAACTGGCGGTGGGGCTGTCCCACAGGGAGGTTTGTGGCACTCTCCCATGCGGGAGTCTGGACGTTGAGAGTCCAGGTGGCTCCTGCTGCCGAGGGCGGCCATCAGGATCTGTGAAGGACGCAGTGCAGCTCCAGGGCCTGATCGCCTGTCTCTGCTGGCCTCTGGTCTGGGCCCGCTCCTGTGTCCCTCAGTCTCTCAGTAGACCAGGCATCACTCTTCTACTGTTAGAAACTCTAAGAGGCCATGGATCCTAGGTTATTCTCATCCTAGACCTGCCTTCTTCCATGGCCTGCACTA
Source organism: Cheracebus regulus (assembly GCA_963574635.1). NCBI lineage: Eukaryota > Metazoa > Chordata > Mammalia > Primates > Pitheciidae > Cheracebus > Cheracebus regulus. The sequence goes on along the minus strand of CAUYQU010062693.1, from coordinate 23,520 downwards.
AGCCCAAAGTAGCATGCACTTTGCTGTTTCCTCTCAATTCCAAAAGCTCAGACTAAAAAGTGTGCCTTCTGCCTGTCCCTCGCTGAGTGTCGTCTCTGACAGATGTGCTAACTGGAGTCTCCTCCACACTCTGCCCACCCTGTGGATCAAGGACGCAATCTGCAAGAACGAGGACCCACGCTCGGGTCTGATCCCAAATGGTCACATTCAAGCTTCAGCAAATTTATCACTGTGAGTCTCTCGTTTCTTCCCCACTCCCTAAGGCTTCAACCTCTGAAACTCATGAGCTGCTAAACCTTCACAGCATAGAGAACTTTTCCATGATCCATCCCTCCAAATTATACCCTCTCGTTTCATTTTCACTTGTTGGTTTTCCTCCCCAAGCTTCAGTGATGTCTAACTGGCTGCATTTACTGGACCTCCCCGTCTTCACATGCTTTGCACACTGCTGCCCCTGCCTCTGAGGACATGAAAGATCGCTTGGCCTCCTTCTCCAATGACAGGCACCTCCAGGGCCTGAGCAAGACGGGTGGGTGCCACTCAAACAAAGGTTACAGATGTGTTCCCATTAGCTTGGAGAGGTTGTGGCTAGCACTGGTGAAGAGTATGCGTGTGAGTTTGTGTCTCTGTGTGGTTGCATGTGTGTATCCGTGCGCATGTGCCTGCACGTATGTATCCATGCTGTGCGTGTGCACACCTGTGTGCACAGCATGTGTGTGTGTAAGTGCATGTGCAGACTCTGCATCCATCAACAGCAGGACCAAACTGCCTTTCCCAAGTACTGGAGCACTCCACGAGCAGACCTTGGATATGTACCACGTACTCCTGGCTCAGGCTGGCAGTGTCTTGGCACCCCGGAGACCCGTCAAACCCTGACCCACCTGTAAGCACACCTCCACACGGCCTGAGCACTGCTCCCCCACTACAAACTACAGTTTCTCTGACTCGGACACCCTGGCCAGCCTCGTGCTAAAGATGCACATCCTCCTCTGTGATGGGAAGCCGTTCATGCAGCTGCCCGGTCTGTCTTCAGACCAGACCCTGTGTGTCAGCCTCAAGTAACTGTTCACTTCCCACATCGTTCTTTCCAAGTCAAAGAACGTGACACTGAAAGAGCTCTTGAGTGCCTGTGCGTGATGAGTTGGAACCTCCCACCGAGAGCCAGAATGAGGAGCCACTCCCGAAGAGCCGCTCCTACTCAGGAGTGGCCATTTCCGGCTTGGAACATCACAGGCACCAGTGCCATGCTCCAGCATTCCCCTCCTGCAGTGGAACCAGCGGGGGCAGGCGGCAGGCCAGGAGCTGTGGATCTTGAGAGACCCTGGACACATGGCGAACACACATCCCCAGAAAGAGCCCAGCTCACACTCAGGCCTCACAAATCTATCTGCTGTTGCCCGAAAGCCCCTGAAGGAATCCCACACCCAGGGGATTTCTTACACCTTCGATTAACTGGGATTCTGTCCTGTACTTCAACTTCAAAGGAAAAGGAAAACCAACACAAGCTCGCCCCCAGAAGCAGGCCAGCTGCAGCTCTGAGGGGGCAGCGCACACCCAGGCTAGCGCCACAGGCAGGAGGCCCAAGGACTGGCGTGGTGAGCCGTCAAAACCAGACTCCCATTACCAGGCTCTACCCTCTGAAGGAACAGTCCACTTGAAGAGCTTCACTAAGCAGAGCTTCGGAGGTTTACTGGCTTGAAGATCCAGCAAACTAAGAGTTCAGCAAACCAGGACAGCCTCTCTGAAGGGCACCCGTGCCTCTGCCGGTGCTGGAGGCTGCAGGTCCCTGGTCTGTGAGCTTCCCAAGAATCTCTCCAATCTCATCCATGCAGCTGCCAGACTGAATGTTCAAAGGCAAAAACCCGAGCACAGTGGCTGGGGGTTTTGCACGCCCCTGGGACTCCACCCCAAGCTTCTCCTTCTCAGCACCGAGGCCCAGGTGGCCTCGCCCTTCCTCCCAGTGCCACCACTTGTCACTACGCCTTGGATTCCAGGCTGGCCTTCCTGCTGCCCTCTCTGAATGCCCGGCCTCCACCTGGCTACCCCTCATCCCGTGAGACATGGCTAAAATGTCACTTCATCCTGGAAACTTCCTCTGACCCCTAAACGGGGACAGGTCCTCACAGCAGCCCATGCTTCCTCTTGATAATGTGAATGTTAATTACTTTAATTAAGACTTTAAATTACTCATCTACAATCTGTCTCCTGTGCTATAACCACAGGTTCCAAGAGGGCAGGGATCAGGCTTTCCTGGTCTGTTGCCTGGCTTCCACAGCACAAGGCCAGGAGATGCTCTGTCAACACTGGCTGAATTGAACTGAAGTCACCTCCCAACCCAGCGCCCTGCACCAGACCCAGCACCAGGGCAGGTGCTCCACGAAGGGCTGCGTGAATGACAAAACCGGCCCTAAGGAAGCTAGACAGCGACCCACGCAAGTTAAACGTGTCTTTACAGCATAATGAAATGGACTTACAGTATACTATGTTGTAAACGTTTCTTTACAACAAAGTAAAATGGACTTGGACTATACTAATGAACATTCCCCAAACCAAGGAAGCAAGATCCAAAAAGGACTACAAATGCAACAACCACATGTGAAATCCGGGACCAAACATTTTTCTAGGTCCGCTTCATAGTCAATTGACAGAAATACATGGTACGTTTTACACAGATGTTCAGAAGTGACACTGTACACCCACAATGTGTAGCTGTGTTCTGATGTGTGCATACGTGTGCATGTGTGTGTGATGGGGATACGTGTGTGCATGTGTGTGTGATAGGGATGCGGGAAGGCCAGGAGAGTGTCTCTGAGCTCATCTGAAAACGCCACTTATAGGACACAAATTCCATTTTCTCTTGTCTTTCTTCCTGCTGGACAATTAAGATCGTGGTCATGCCCCTTCGTCCTGTCTTGCAGATAATCAGGCAAATGCATTAAGAATCACTTGGGTCTTACAACAGAAGTTGGTGGTAAAGTAGTTAAGACAAACTTATTTACCACATTAATTAAATGGTCTATTTAACATGGAATATCAATTCTCTAATCACATCTCAGTTGAACTTCTCCTTTCAATTAACAACGCTGAAGTCTACTGACAGAGGTCCTACTGTTCTAGGATCATTAAGAGCATTTTCATTATCTGTCAAATGAGGGGTGAGAGGCAGAAAAGCAAGCACCCTCAGGAGCGGCCTCTCCTCTACTTAAGAGATGATTAGGGAGTGAGCCACAGCTCTCATTAGTTGCTTAGCAATGAGGCAACCTCCTATGAAGTCATAAATGGGGACAAAGTGTGAGAGGGGTTGCAATGAAATTCACTACATGGCTATGTCCCCAGCCTCAGAGGATAATCTGTCCTTGGGTAAAGCTCATCTCTCCAGATTACAGCAAGGGTGGGACTCTGAAGCCAACCACAAACTGCAAAGGCTGAAACAGCACGTAATGAAAACAGGCAAGCACCAGGTCCAGAAGGCTTGCAGGAAGACAAAACCGGTTTAAATTCAAATGTGGCAACAAAACAGTCAAGTCCCCTCTCTATTTTTTATTCATAGATGAATTAAAAAGCAGATCCTCACTTTTATCATCAGAGGTTTTAACTTAAAACATATTCAGAACAGATTCAGTTATGTTACAGTTGACCGTGATAAATAAAGAAAAGATACACAGTACTTAAAAGGTAACAGCATAGCACAACCTACACTGTTCAACCAGTTACAAGTAATTAATACTCTCAGAACACAAAACGTTGCTAGTATATCAAAAGTAGAAAAGTGATGAAATGCCACAGAAACGCAATTAAAGAAGATTTGGTTTTCAGCTTGTAAGCAAAATATGCCACTGATATTCTATCACATTAAGCTTATCCATTGAAATTCAAACCATTGGCTGGGCATAGCAACTCACGCCTGTAATCCCAGCAGTTTAGGAGGCCGAGGTGGACAGATCACGAGGTCAGGAGTTCAAGACCAGCCTGGCCAACATGGTGAAACCCGTTTCTACTCAAAATACAAAAATTAGCTGGGCTTGATGATGCATGCCTGTGATCCCAGCTACTCGGGAGGCTGAGGCAGGAGAATCACTTGAACCAAGGAGACAGAGGTTGCAGCAAACCAAAATCGTGCCACCACACCCCAGCCTGGGCAACAGAGCAAGACTCCATCTCATAAATAAAAAAAAAAATTCAAACCATTAAATCCAGCACTGTGCTGGCCTTTAGAATAAACCACACTTCTCAAGTACACTATTCATCTTCATATATTGTTAAAAAGAAGATATTAATAATCACAACTGCAACTTCATGTCTTCAGTGGTCGAGCATGCGAATTAAAGACATTTTAGAAGCTGTTGCTGATGAGAAAACTCTTTAAGATTATCATTAATAATATTAAACTGAAGGGCGATTTTCAATATTTTTATAATTATGCATAGTAACACACAGCAAGTCCACTAAAGTTCACGTTTGCAAGAAATCTTACCTAAGTATTCGCAAATGAAGACCACAAAGAAAGGCGTGACCAGGTCATTTATCCCCTGAACATATCCGCTGGCGGGGTGGCGGATCGCCCATATAAACAAGATCCTTTCAAAAATCTGAAAGAAAATGGAACCAGTGGTAAAGCCAAAAGTCAACATGGCAGAAACTTTAAAATACAAGCATTATGTTACTCGAAATATTTTTACACTGTTCCTAATATTAAAATGCAAATGTAAACAAATATTTATTGCTTTTTTTTTTTGAGACGGTCTTACTTTGTCATCCAGACTGGAGTGCGGTGGCGCCACCTCGGCTCGCTGCAACCTCTGCCTCCCAGGTTCGAGCGACTCAACACAGCCTTCCAAGTAGCTAGGACTTCAGGCACGTGCCACCACACCTGGCTAATTTTTGTATTTTTTGGTAGAGACAGGGTTTCACCACGTTGGCCCAGCTGGTTACGAATTCCTAACCTCAAGTGATCCACCCACCTGGGCCTCGCCAAGTGCTGGGATTACAGGCATGAGCCCTTAATTTTTTTTAAAAAAAATAAAGTTTCAATTATCTTAAGTATTTATCGTCTCACAAGCAACGTGGACCCTTTCATCCGCCCCTGGCCCAGTCTGCCCGAAGCCGGCTCTCACAGCAAGAGCTCTCTGCTCCTCCACACCCCTCAGGCCACCGCGCAGCAGCACCTGGTCTATCAGTGAAGACTTCCTGGGTGAGGGAGGCAGGGATGGGTGAGTAGGCGAGAGGATGAATGGATGGACAGGTGAGTGGATGGATGCTCTAAATTTTCCTCATAAAGTAAACGGGTTTCTTTAAACCCCTGAAAGTTAACAGCATTCAAGAAGACAAACTTAAACATCTTTCACCACTTACAAAATCTCCCCAGGCATTCAGTTACCCAGGCCAGGCGTGCAGGAGCCAGCCCAGCCGCTTCTCCTTCCAATACTCCCAATCTATTCAGTGGATCCTTCTCTCCACCATCCCCCATTCCCACTACCTCCCATCTTCACTCATAAGGAAGTTGCACTATACCAAGGCACAACACAATCCTGTTACCCACACCATACACACGCACACAGAGCTGAAGACCCTCCACCGACAGAACCCCTCCACCACCACAGGCCCAGTGCAGTGTCCCGCCCCTCAGTCTGGTCCCTGCCCCAAGGTCTCCCCAGCCAGCACCCACATTCTTGCTGCACTAAGCTACAGCACTCCTCCCCGACTGTGTGCCAGTCATCAGCCCACACTCCTGCCGCTGCCTGGAAAGCCTGCCCCTCCTGCATGTGGAGCCTCAAGCACCCTGGCTTTCAGAATTCTTCAAGCACCACTCCCTCCTGGAAGACTCTGCTGCCGCCTGATCCCTCGTTGCCCTCTTTTAGGAAGAGCCAACCACTCCCCACTTTGCGGCCCTCCGGTTCCCACTCCTCTCCACTGACCTCTGGGCCGCCTGCCAGCTAAGGCCGGGTGCAGCTGCTCTATCCAGGCCTGTCCATACAAACCAGGCACAAGAGAGAGACTCCAGGAGCAAACGCCCGACACATGGACAAATTCCACTGCTTCCATACACACTCAGCCCCGCAGAGCCACCTGCACTTGCGCCTAGGCGACTCGATGCCTCCTACATTGCCTACAATCCTAAACCTTACTGGGCTTGGTATCTCCATCCCCACAATCACCATCCACCCGGACCGCCAGGTGAAGTCTCTCAACCCGAGGAGCCCTATCTAGAGTGGCATCCGCCAGCCTATAGTCCATGCAGTTGTTCCAATGAGTAACAGAGCAACCACCTGGCACAGCAGGCACCCGAGAGACGCTGCTGGGATGAGTATACATTTGCGCCTAGAAATCCATACATGGTTTTCATTTCAGTCCACGACTTTCTAGACAGAACTGAGTATTTACATCAAAGATTGAACCTACTCAACAACACAGTGCCATTTAAGAATTTTTCATGCACAGAAGCTTAGCAAATGACAACAGCGCTACTGAACCAAGCTGCAAGTAGTGGCCAGCGGAGCCGTGCTGCGGGCGACCCCTCGGTGGCCCCAGTGGGACCTGAAGGAGCAGCGCAGCAACAGGAAGGGCCCCTCGGCCAACAGCACCTCACCCGGAGTCACAAACGCGCAGCCCCTGTCCTGCCCGGCCACTAGGGCATGAAGGAAGCCCAGAGGACAGCGTGCGGGACTAGAACACAAGCAGGCCAGGCCCAGGAGGCCGGCACGGGACAGCGGTACAGCTCAACAGCCAGGCCCACGAGGCAGGCACAGGACAGGGGGACGGCTCAACAGCCCTTACATCTGCTCATCAGCAAGCCTCTGAGGAGTGCCTGAGCCCCCGGAAGGGTCAGGAGCAGGGAGTGGAGGGGACGGGGCCACACAAGGACAGGAGGAGGAGCAATAGGAGGAAAAGGAATGACAGAGGTGGTGACTCCACGGAAGCCGACCACACAGAGTCATGAAGAAACAGGGAAACTGCGCAACACCTCCTCACCAAGGAGGCCCAGGGTGCCCGGGGCCACTGACATCCCTCCACGCATGTCCAGAGGGCCATGGCAGCCAGCAGCCACCAGACCCAGCTCTGTCACCATGCCGTGTCCTCTACAGCCCAGGGAGCAGGCGGTGCAGCACCCCAGGAGCACGCACCCTGGACAGAGGGAGTCGAGGCAGGCACCACCCGGAGCACGGGGCAGTTGCAGCAGGGGGCAGTTTCACTGCAGGGCTGGGGGAATGGGAGGGAGACAGACACAGAGAGAGAGAGAGAGAGAGAGAGAGAGACAGAGACAGAGACAGAGACAGAGACAGAGACAGAGTGTGTGTGTGTGTGTGTGTGTGTGTGTGTGTGTGTGTGGCTTCAGGCAGTGGAGCACCCCCACCGTTTAACAAGGCCCTCACTTTCAGAGGGCTTGTCTCACACATGCACACACGCTGTCTCTCTCAAGCCTGATCTACTCATAAGCATGAATGCAGTCATTCCCTCAGCAGCCTAATTGCTGGAGAAAACCAGTATGGCAAATAGGACGTACCCAACTTCACCCAGGGAGGACGCCACCAGGAGCCCAGGTCCTCTCCCGGCGACAAGCTCCCGGGCTCTGTGGAACGGGAAACAGGCTGCTGCAGGGGAAAAGCTGAGCAGGCCCGGGCCCCGGACTCAGTTCCCTAGTAAGAGCCTCCGTGAGGCCGTGCCTACAAGCTGCACCTGAGACAGACGGAGTCGTGCCTCCGCACAGCCTGAGAGACACGGAAAGCCCTATGTGGCCCATCGGCAGCGCCTGACAGGCAGGGCAGGAGGCGGCTAAGCCTTCAGTCAGCACACAGTGCTGGGCACTGCACAGGGAGCGCCCTTTCACAAGCCAGCCAGCAACCCTGCAATCACGTGCTTCCCGTCATCCAAGCCAGGGCGGACGGCCTCTGCCCACTCAGCCTCCTGGAAGCGCTGGCCGGCCTGCGGAGTAAGACGCTTTGAAAGAGCACGCTTGCATTACTTTGAGGAAAAATGGAGAACTCCGCTTTCTTATTGACTGAAGAAAGCTACTGGTCAGTCCAAATCATTCGATTTAACTCTGCTTGATGTCCACTTTCATCCCACTAACATGGAAATAAAGGACGGGCAGCTCACGCATTGAACAAAAATGACCTTTAACGAGGCAAGCAGGCTGAAACAGTGAAAAGAGGGTGCCCCGTGGAGGCGTGTGACACCACACAAAGCCTGGCTCGCCGCTAAAGGCATGTGTTTTTAGGCCATCACTGCTGAGGCCCGCCCCTTAGAAAATCACAGGGAGACCTGAGGACCCCACACGCCTTCACCACTAGAGCAAACCCCAAAAGGGTGTGGCACCCAACCCCTTCTCCTCAATCCCCTGCCAGAAGCCTGACCACCCTCATCTTGTGCCCGGTCCGCAGGGACAGTCTCCTGGCTGGTCTTCCTGCCATCGTCCCTGCTCCACATCCCGCTGAGCAGCAGAGGATGCTGCTAAAATGTCAGGTCACACCAGCCGTCCCCTGTGGCTTCCCGAGACGCTAACGAGAAAACGCACTCCTGAGCAGGCTTCGGGTGCACCCAGCTACTCCCTGCCCTCTGGCTCCTCACTGGCACTGGGTGCTCCCTCGCCAGGCCCAGCCACTCTGCGCCATCTCAGGCCTTTGTACCACGGCTCTTTCCAACTGGAATCCCCTTTCTCCCAAACTTCCCAAGGCTCCCACGGTGTTCCACCCGAGGTCTTAGTTCACAGGCAACAAGCTCCTTTACCACTGCCCTACCCAAAGCAACAGCTCCTCCACAGCGCCAGCCTGGCTCTGGCCTGGCTCTCACCCAGTTCAAGGTGAGTCCCTGGGAAGTCTCCTCAGGACTGACGGTGGCGCCTTCAGTCCTACACGGATGGCACAGAGGATTGGGAAGCTCTTTGTGGCTGAACGGAGGTGCCGGTGGCAGAGGTGCAGATGGCAAAGGCGCTCCCTGGTGCCCGGCATGTGAGCCCTCCCCTCCGTCCGTTCTCCAGGTTTTGTGCCATTGGCAGGGCCTGGGCTCATCCTAGGGGTCTGTGTGGACAGATAATGCCATGGGTGCCTGCCTGGGTTTGTGATCAGCCTCTCCCATCTGTTTCCTCTACCAGGCAATGCTGCAGCCTGGCACCTCAAAGGCCAACCAGTCAGGACCTCAAGACCCCCACCTGTCTGAGTGGAAAAATGCACAGAGAGGAAGAGCAAGAAGTAACTTCACCGAAAGGGACAGGGAAGATAGGCACACTCAGTGAAGGAAGACTGCACAGAGGTGACGGGAAGAAAGGGTGGTGAAGGCTGATGAGGGAAAAGAAGCGGAGCCCTCTATGCAGAAAGAAGAGCATGTGCACACACACAGAGAAGAGCTCACGTACACAGAGAACACATGTGTGCACACACACAGAAAAGAGCATGAGTACACACATACACACGAGAGCACACACGCACATATGAAAAGCACATGCGCACATATACACACACACAGGAAAGAGCCTGCGTATACACACACGCAGGAAAGGGCCCATGTATCCAAAGACACAAAGAGCCCGCGTATACAGAGAGCCACATGTGCACATACCCAAAAAACACACATGCACAAGAGCACACACACCGAAGAGCAAGCACCCACACACAGCCATGGACCAGGGAAACAGCTCAGGGTCTACCTGGGAACTCCACATGGCTGAGCAATGGAGCGAGCAGCCTTTCGTAAGTGACTTGACTCGTAGGCGGAGAGCTGTTTCTTTTCTCCCTGAAAAGCCTTCCGATTTCCTAGCCACAAGCCAAGGACATGGGCTGCAGAGGCCCTGCCTGATGAAACACACGGTGCGGACTCCCACGTCTGCCATGGTGCCGAACCCCTGCTACTGAGAGGAAGCCTGAGCATGTGCTTCCTGCTCGGGGATGTGCTGCCCGCAAGCTGTGTCCAGGCCTACCATCCCCCACTGCAGGTGGCCAGCGCCCAAGCAGCTCGGCTGTCCTGAGTACACACCAGCCTTGCAAAGAAATCACTGCCACAAACCAACAAACCACGCAGAGCCGTGGCAGCCCCTCCCCGACATTTATTCTGGGCAGGCTCTCCTCATTCTTCGTGTAATTATGGATCTAAATTCACCTTCTGGCTGCTTATCCCCCTGTAACGATAGCTATTAATTTAGAAAGTAAGAAAACATCTATGGCTTACATTTCTTTGGGTAGCAGCAGGGAAGAAATGGTAAATAACTTGCTTGAACTTCCTGCAGCCACCCTTTCTCCCATCACTGCTGTGCTGGGGACACACCAGGAACCAAGATGGCTTCACCCTCGACTAAGCCAAATGCAGGTCCCAGGTCCCAGGTGCCCCACACGTGGCCGAAAGGCTAAAGTGAGCCCCACCTACCTGCAATGCACCCTAGCTCAACTCACAGCTGCGGGACGTCCCATCACCCACCAGAAAAGTGCAAAAGGAGCAGCCATCCCAGCAACACGGCAGACAGGACCCGCTCTTAAAATGCCACTGCATATCAGCCTTGTCTAGACTCTGAGGAAGAAAATCCCCACCACCTACGATCATAGAAAAAAGATTCCATCAACAGAGAATGCCTGGGGACACTGGAAGGTCACAACCCTGGAAGGATGGAGAAGGACCTCTGCTTCCTGCCTACCCACAGGTTAGGGAACAGCCTGCAGGAAACCAGCAGGGCAGGGGGAGCTCGGCCCCCACGTTCAGGACGCCACTGGCCATGCCCCAGAGGCTCCCTTGGTCCCAACCTCTGGGACCTTTGGCCCTCAAGTGTCTACCTTGAGAGACCTGCTCAGCTCAGTCCTCAGAGGCCCTGCCTGCCCCCAGCCTGCCAGCTGACTGCAGGCTCCTCTTCCGGCTCCCGGGGCTGGCTGCAGAGGCTGGAAGCTAAGGATGCTAGCCCAGGGCATGACAACTCAGGACACCATGCATAGACCTGCATCAATCTGCTGCTTTACCAACCCGCTCACTAAAAGCTCTGAGCAGAGGCGACAGTCACAGACCCCAAGCTCCTCGTCATGCCGGCGAGCTGGGAGGCCAGCTGACAGGATGACCGTCTCCATCAGAAAGGACAAGAGGGCTTCCCGAGGCCTGGGCTCCCCTTTCCTTGCAACTGCTGCTGTTTCCACTGACTCAGCCCTTTTACCTTCTGTCTTAAATGACTTCATATGAGGTATACTGGTGTTATGAAACGGCAAAAGCTAGCTCTAATCCCAAAGCAATTTAGTACCATTTTTAAAACTTCATCCCAAATCACCTAATTTGCACTGTGACATCTGAGGGTTCCCAGCGTCCCCCTCTGAAAGCCACAGAGGCTTTAAAACATCTTCTCATCCTAATAATCACCAGCAGACAAGCCAGGAAGGCGCTCATGGCTGAGAGTGAATTCAGAGGGTATCGCCGAGGGGAACCGTGAAAGTACCTTGCCGTGTGATGTTCACCATAATGAGCTCGCCACACATCAGACATCACTGAGAGCCTGTTGTAAGAAAAAGAGGTCCCATCCCCAACACCAAGGGACACACGCTGCGGGAATTCCAAGCCCTGCATCAAATAATCGGACCCTTTTTGTTTTCTCTAAAAACTGTGTGGAGCCAGTTTTAAGCTTTTGCTCTCAGAACGGTAAATGTGTATATCTACATACACACACATATACGTACATATATATATGACAGATTTCATAACATTTTTTCCAAATCATATTGTCAAAGTCTAGAGGGTGGCACATGAAAGGGGTAAAGTTAAGCAAGTCACTTCCTTTGAAGGAGCATACACGGGCAGCGAGGCCCTGGGCAGCTGCCCAGCAAGCTCTGAGCAACCGATGCTTTCCCCGGCTTGCGGGGAGTTCCTGCCACCCCTCAACCCCAGCCACTATCCAGTGCCTCCACTGCTGCGTTAGACAGTCTCAGCTAGAAAAGAAGTCGGGTAAGACTCTCCTAAAGGAAATTCCTTTCCTCCTCCTGCCGCTGAGGCTGCCTCGCAGCCGTGGCCCAGCCCCGAGGAAACAGGTCCTGTGTGCTGCTGCTTATCCTGCCAGGGCAGCACGGGGAAGACCCAGCAGCTGCAGTCCACTGAGGGGGCCTCTCCGTCTCCCCATGCCCCCGGGACAGGGCCCGAGTCCTCAGACTCCCTCAGGACACCGCTGGACCCTCTAGACTTGGCCTCAGGGCAGTGACCAGAGGCAAGGGCTAGGTTGGAAGGCCACTGAAGCGAACCAGGAAGAGCCAACAGGTCCCCAAACTCAAGCGGCAACAGGCAGAGGTACTGAGCCAAGAATCTCCGATAAGAAGCCTCGCCAGCCAGAGCAGTCGTCACGGCGGAGGGCACCAGGCTGGCTCAACGCGGGGAGAGGTGCCGGTCCACAGCGCCCTGAGTGCAGCCGCCCCTGCAGGCTGACCTTGCTCTGCCACCATCCTGAGGGTTCTTAAAGGGGAGCCCCTTGGCCTGACACCTATGCCATTGCGCTTCACCTCGGCCCTAAGCCCTGGGTGCCCACCAGGCCGAGGTCTGGGCACCTTGCAGGGCATGAGGTTGGACTGCAAAGTCCCCTGAGGAAAAGACCCACAGAGACACCAAGTGCACCAGAGAGGGGTCCACGGCCCAGTCAGGCCAGGAAATAAATCACAGAGCAGGGAAGTGAGGAGACCCAGCAATTCGGCATTACCCTCCAGATCCACGTGCCCCATTCGCTGCCCCTCCTCAGGCTGTCTTCTCCAGTCCTTTCAACCACCCTGGAATGGAGTCAGCAGGACACAAACTGTGGTTTCGCTCACAACTTCACATGATCTCTCTGCGTTTCATGCTCGTCTGTCTTCATCCCTCACTCCAATAGAGCGCTGCTGAGGACAGAGACATCCGAGTCTCTCGGTCACCCACGTGCCCACCAGGTGTCTGGTGTTCTTGCTGGTGTTCTTCAGGGAATCACAACCCTTACAACTTTGTGTGTCAAAAATCCAGATGTTTTCCTAGCAGTTATGGCAGGAAAGGTGAAAACAACGTGCCCACTCACACGGGACTCTTACTGGAGAAGAAGAGTCAGCTCAGTGGAAGGGCTGCTTTAGCAACCAGCGGACACAACGGGGGCCCTGTTGCAGGACAGCAACTCCCATTCCAATGAGCCAGCTGTCCTGAAGTAGTGATATTATCTAGCAAAGGGCCATAAAGGAAAGATGTCCTAATATGTGGCTGTGTTTAATGAAAACAGAATAATCTGAAATGCTTCAAACAAGGAATACCCACTGGATATTATCAGCTACTAAAGGTCTGGTCACATTCTTGATATTCACGTCTTTGTTGGGGGGTGGGAATTCATTAAAAGTAGTACAAACTTTAAACTCTTCCCAAAGTATGCTTTCTGCAAGTCAGTTAATACTCAACAATAATAAAAATGCTTTCTACTACTGGTTACCACCAGGGCTGAAGAAATTTCAAAACGAGAGGCATTCCCAGTTTGCTTGCCCAACTCCAGAAACCTGAGTGCCGTAACACACATGCCAGTTCAGAAGGAAAAGGTTCTCCCTAAAAGCCTCACAGAACTCCCAGGAACTCCCGGGAGGGGCTTGAGGTCCCCTGCTAGAGAGCTCTGTCTTCATGGTGTCCACCTAGCCGACACCCCGCATGCCTCTGAAGCAGGTCCAGAGCACCAGCAGTTCAGTGCACACAAGGGAGCTGAGGGATTGCGTATACTAAAAAGAGAAACATACTGAAACTGAAAACACTGCTGTGCTCACATTACTTATAAAAAATCTGATTTCAGAAATTTTAAAATATCATAATTCTACCATATGCATCAGCAATGTGACTTCACAGCATATAAAGCTCCATGGAGATAATTTCTGTGAGAAGAGAAACAAAATACAGAATTCTACTGAGATGACCTGTGGGATCTACAGCCCTCATGTCCAGTAGGCTCAGAAAGAAGAAATTATTTACGAATCAAGTTTCTACAACATGATTCAAGCAACATTCACCCCATATGAATCGTAACACCTGATGAATGAAACCAAAATCAAACTGTACAAATCTAGAATATGGGTTAAAAGGCAACCCTACATCACATAAAATATACACTGTGTACACCAAAACTACTGACTCTATGTTTACAACCTAATTAATAGGTAAAACCCTCTTAAAACAAGCAGTAACGCCACATTTGGTGTGTGAATCACTCAACAGTCACCTCGGTCAATTACACTAACTTACAGCCCACATTCTGTGCCCAAGGCAGGCGACTCGATAGGTTAGCAAAACAGAAGTTTCATTATATCCAAAGAAATAAGTACTGAAAATAAACAATACTTTCATCACACAAAGCATCGCAGGGTCACTATTACCAGAGAGAACAACGCAGCTGAGAGTGTTACACATCAGAGCATAATGGTCAGAAGAATCAGCACAATGGTCAGAAAGCCCTTTCCAAATTCAAGAGAAGCCTGGCTTCCATGTGCGGCAGCGTGGCACATCGTGTCACCAAACCTGATCCTGCAGTGTGGCCTGGCACGCTAGGGCCCAACAAGCTTCCTCCTGAAATGCACTTTTAAAAATCCATCATGACCAATTTGGATTTATTTCAGGAATATATAGTTGGGTCATTTTGGCTTTGGGAAAATCTAATAAAATTCACTACATTAACAGATCAAGGAAACAAAAACGTATTACCTCAGATGATGGGAGGAAAAAGGATTTCATAAACCTCCACAACCATTTATGATTTTAAAACTAAGAGCAAGGCACCTTCCTTCACATAATAAAGATTAAAATCACAAGTCAATGGTGCAATTTTTCTCTTTAAAAGATTAAAACTTTTCCCTTTAAAAGATTAAAATTTTATCTTAAATGTTTTAAATATTTAAAAGATTAAAATTTTTCCCTTTAAAGATTAAAATCACAAGTGAATGGCGCTATTTTCCACTTTAAAATCAGCAGTGAGACCAGGCTGCCTGCTTTCCTCACCAAGATTGGTACTTGAAGGTTTATAGAAAATTTATTTTGGCAGGGTGCGGTGGCTCACGCCTGTAAGCCCATCACTTTGGGAGGCTGAAGTGGGTGGATCACGAGGCCAGAAGTTCAAGAGCAGCCTGGCCAAGATGGTGAAACTCTATCTCTACTAAAAAATACAAAAATTATCCGGGCATGGTGGCAGGCGCCTGTAATTCCCAGCTACTCGGAGGCTGAGGCAGAATTGCTTCAACCCAGGTGGCAGAGGTTGCACTGAGCCGAGATCATGCCACTGCACTCCAGCCTGGGTGATAGAGGGAGACTCCACCTCAAAAAGAAAAAAAAGAAAAAATTTATTTTGTAATGAGCGAAAATTAGAAAGAACCCCGTGTCCGTCAACTGGTGAACAGACAGATACATTATGGTATGCCCATCCAGAATACTACTTAGCAAGGAAAAAGCAGTGAACTACTGATACTTACAACAACATGCATGAACCTCCAGAGGACGACGCTAAGGAAAAGAAGACACAGACTACATCGTCTATAGCTTGTGTGATTCCATGTATGTGAAGTTCTACACAAGGACAGAACTCCAGAGAAAGAAAGCAGATGAGCAGTTGTCAAGGGCAAGGGTGGGGAGAGGAGACGGACAGCAAAGGGACATGGGGAACCTCGCAGCATGGAAGAACTGTTTACAAATTAGGGAGCTGGTACACACTGTCAAAACATCTAATTATACACCTAAAATAGGTGAATTTTATTGCACCTCAATAAAGCTGACAGGAGGAAGAGAAGGAGGGAGAGGAGGAGGAAGAGAAGGAGAGCAGAAACTGACCACATGGACCCGGCCATCACCCGTGGAATGGATAAATGAATGTATCCATAGAGCAGGGAGTTGGGGGGATGCTTATGGCAGAAATCCTTCTTCCTATTAGAAGCCCAAACGTTAGGGGAGCACATAGCAAAAACAACCAAACTTACACTTTCCCTGATCCATACAGCTAAGTACAACCATATCACTTCAGATGACAGGCTGAGTTACAGCCAGTAGGAAACAGCAGAAGTGCTCCGAGCAGCTGCTGGGACGCACCTTTAACATGGGGGTATGGCTTCTCCTCCCATGTCTTATTATCCCTGCTAGTGGAATACAAATGTGATGACGAGCGCTGGGGCAGCCACCTTGGACCATGAGGTCAAAGCCAAGCATAGAGGAACAACCAATGTGCCAACAATGACCTAGTCCTGGAGACAGTAATAGAGTTCTATCCTGTGAAGCCATGATTATTACACATTTGCCATCACTTGTAGATGTATTCACATCTAACCTCTACACCTCTACAATGCCAGAAACCATAACCCAATTTTTCCTACTGGCCAACACAAGACAGACTTTTCTTTTTCCCGCCAAGACAAAGTCTTGCTTTGTCACCCAGGCTGGAGTACAGTGGCGAGATCTCAGCTCACTGCAGCCTCCGCCTCCCAGGTTCAAGCTATTCTCCTGCCTCAGCCTCCTAAGTAGTTGGGACTACAGGTGCATGCCACCACCATGCCCAGCTAATTTTTGTATTTTTCGTAGAGATGGAGTTTCGCCATGTTGGCCAGGCTGGTCTGGAACTCCTGACGTCAGCTGATCTGCTCCCCTTGGCCTCCCAAAGTGCTGGGATTACAGGCATGAGCCACTGCGCCCAGCCGAGACACACATTTCAATACTCTCCTAAAGTCCCCTGCCTACCATTTAGTTTCCACACACACACACAGGCTGTGCTCAGGTGATCCACTGTTCGCACTCTGCCAGCCTGCAGGAGCCTGGTTCTCCCACAAGCCAGCCCACCTACCTTCCTGGTTGATCCACTCTGCAAGCCTTGCTGAGCTGGGTCCCCGAGAGCATCCGCACCCCCAGGGGAGCACTTGGGAGATGAGCAAGACTGACTGCACGGGGTGAATTGTCAAACCCCAAGTTCAGTAAGCCAAAGAGAAAGGTCAAGCTGGGAACTAGGTCATGCAAACCTGCCTACCCCTTTTGGTTCCAAAATAAGATGGCTACAAGATGGTTCCAAAGATAAGATGGCTACAAGAAGCTACACGCCTCCCCCATATTTCGCCCACAAGGAAATTCTAGTGAGCTGCAAGATCTTTTAAGGTGTTTCTGCTACGATTTGACCATGGCAATGCAAATGGATAGCTTATCCTCACAAGTACAGTCACCACCAGCCCACCAGACACAAATGCATATCTGATTGTTCCCTATTTTGTCTAGATTATCTTATGCAAAGTGCAGATTCCCTGCATTTTTCCTCTGCTCCATTTGTCTCTGTCGTCTTAGGTTTAAAAAAAAAAAAAAATGCAGATTGACTGAGCCAGACAAAGGCATGAACGACTATTTTTCTCTGTCTCCCTCTTACATGAGAAACTGTGTACTTCTCAGTATCTGGCCCTTTCCCTCTTAAATTTAGAGCCCTCAACATCATCTTGGGAGAACGGCATAGACCTGTCTCCCAGGCGTGTGTCCTTAATTTTGACGAATAAACCTCCTAAAATGATTAAGAGTTGTCTCATCGTTTTTCTCAGTTGACAGGGGAGGCTTTCCAAACCAACAGCTCAAGGCCCAGGAGGTCACAGACAAGAGGACCAATTGCCAGTTGCCACCACTAGCAAGCGACTCAGGGTCCACTCTGAGACGGAAGGGCCTGAGAGGTCAGCTGCACAAAGAATGCGTCAAGTGGTCGGAAAAAAAAAGTAAGCATAAACCAAAGGTCCTGTGGCAGACTAGTTCCCATTTTAAGAATTATAAGTAAAAAGGAGCTTATAATAAATTATCTCATTTTCCAGATATGATAAGCACAACTGCTGAAAAGCACAATCAAAGAGAAGTGTCTCAAAATGACTGCTTCTGCTGGAAACTAATTTTCTCTTTTTGTATTCTACAATCTGCAAGTACTTTTGCTTTAACAATCCTGGATTTTTTTTTTTAACAGATTTACTGCACAGACAAGAAATGTCAAAGTTTAAAAGTGCATTTACTGAAGCAATCAAGATGCAAAACAAAATATTTCTAACAATAAAAAAAAATTCAGCTTTAAAGACAGAACATTTACTATAACAAGAAAAAATAAAATAACTAAGAATAAATCTAATAAAACATGTGAGGCAGGAGAATACGGTCTGGAGGCAGGAACCTAAGGCCAATTCACACTAACTTCCTAGAACTAAATCAAAAGGAAAACCCTACTTTCAACGCCCAGGTAACAAAAGGACCAGAGGCAATCCATCCCTTCTCTGCATGGCAGATGAAAAACTGAAAGTACCTCTGATTGATCCTCTTCAACAACCAATCAGGCTGGTCCCAGGCCAAGTCTTCCTTTGCATAAGAGTGTAAATTTGTGACTTCACTTCAGCCTCTGATTGGTCACTTTCTGCAACCAATCAGACCCTTGCATAGGGTGTTTTATAACTTCACTTCAGCCTCTCATTGGTCGCTTTCTGCAACCAATCAGACTGATCATGGGCCACTACTTCATTTACATAGGGTGTACACCAAGTAACCAATGGGAAACCTCTAGAAGGTATTTAAACCCCAGAAAATTGTGTAACCAGGCCCTTGAGCTGCTTGCCCCAGGCCTGTTCTCACCCTGTGGAAAGTGCTTTCCTTTTCCATAAATCTCTGCTTTTATTGCTTCATTCTTCCCTTGCCTTGTTTGTGCATTTTGTCCAATTCTTTGTTCACAATGCCAAGAACCTGGACACCCTCCACCAGTAACCCATGTACAAGACCCTTCAGTGAGAAAAGTTGAAAACTTCACTGAAAAGCATTAAAAATAACTTTTAAAAGAGAAACTGGCACGTTCATGAAAATGAATATTTAATTTCAGAAAGCTATCCATTCTCCCAAATAAAAATTGTCTTTTCTGACCCCTGACTTTCCATGCAATAGAAAGATTCCATGCAATTCCAACCATAAACCAAACAAATCTAAAAAACAAACAAAAAAAACAAGTGAAAGACCTTGGCAAACTGACTCTGAGACATATGTGGAAGAGCAAGGGGTGGGACTGCCCAGTTCCTGGCGAACAGGAAACCAGCAGGCGGTGCGTGCCCCCACCAGGTAGTAGGACATCATGAGGCTAAATTACTTGCAGGGTGCGATATGAAGGGAGGACCACCTAAATACTGGGACAAAACACAACACAATACAGATCTATGTGAATGTGGCAGTGACAGAAAACAGAAGTGACATCACAAATGTAGAAAATAAAAAGTTCTGCTTCAAAGTTTTCCTCTTAGTTGATTATAAATCATAGCTTCTTTAAAAGTTGATTTACTGCAGCCTGGCCAACATGGCAAAACCCCGTCTCTACAGAAAATACAAAAATTAGCTGGGCGTGGTGGTGGGCACCTGTAATCCCAGCTACTTGGGAGGCTCAGGCAAAAGGGTCGGCTGAACCCAGGAGGCAGAGGTTGCAGTGAGCCGAGATCAAGCCACTACACTCTAGCCTGGATGACAGAGCAACACTCAGTCTCCAAATGAATGAATGAATGAGTGAATGAATGAAAAACCAAAAGGCAGAGACCAGACTAGAGAAGGAGTGACGCAGCTCCAAAAGACCCAAAGTGAATCCATATATTGTGTTCCTACTGTCACATGACATGAAGGAAAGTCACAAAGAATCATAAACCTAAAAGGCAAGACAGTGTGATCCAGGTAGGGGTTGCAAGGGGAGGAGGGGTACACAGCAGCCTCAGCGCTGTGGGTCAGGCCTGAGTTCACGGCCATGTGTGCAGCTGGGCAGCAGTGGTGGGGTTCTAGCTCCTAAATCTGGCGGTGGATCATGAGTGCATACATCCACACATATGAATTACATACAGCCTTTGGTGTGTGACAATATTACACAGTAAAAACATTTAAAGAACAAATGAGATTCCTGTCAGCAACTGTGTCCACAAGGGCCAGCCGCAGCAGTTCACCTGGGAGCCACTCCCAATAAGGCGAACTCCGCCAAGAGCTTCTTACCTCCGTCACCTTGGGCTGCAGGATCAACACTTCGGGGCTCATGCGAGGGATGTCTATGTGGATCTGGAGAAGCAGGAGAAACAGACAGGTATGTTATGTGACAACAAATACCACTGTGAGCGTTATGACTAAAACAGCAACACGGAAGGACGTCCTTCCCCTGCCTTTACCCTTCTCTCTCCTTGAGGATTCTCGTTCTCTACGCTACCACGATCTCCCCCGAAGGAGGTATCCAAAGCCTGTTCTCTCTGAACAGCTCGCCCAGTCCTCGGTGACAGGCTTGCCTGACACTGTCCCCGCCCAGCAGCCGCTGCTGCCTGATGAGGAACAGAGCGGGCCTCGGATGCTTAGTAACATCAGCCACAGCAATTAGTAAACATCGATTTTCAGCCTCTGACACAGGAGCAATTCAAGTACGTCAATAGTTTACAAGTTTTCAGCTGTGACAGCTTCTTCTTGGACAGAGGCCACATTTTTCTCCACTTTATGAAGTCCTGGGGGAATCTAGAACATTTTTCAAAGGAAGCATTTGAAAGCCTCAGTTAGTGTCAGCTGGTTCCTGCTTGGCCACCATCTGACATGAGAGTTATAATAAAGTCCCCAACACTGCAGAGGACACTTGTGGGCTCCAGAAGCAACCAAACAAGAGTGTGAGCTCGGGCTGGCTCCCAGCATCCCACGCGAACTTCTCACACTAGCCCACGCTCCCGTTTGTCCAGGACAGCGGCTCCAATGGGCTGAGCGAAGGTACGCGCATTTTCATGCCGAGGGAGACGCCATGACTGCACTGCATTTCACCCCATCCTTGCACATCCCCACAGATGGCCCTCACACCCAGGAGGCTGGGACACCGTCACTCTGCCACTTACCACACTGAGGCCAGGCCTCAGTGTCCTTGTCTACAAAACGGCCGCTCCAAGTATCTCAAAAGGTTACTGGTAAACATCAAGTGAGATTGAGACACACACACACCTGCAATGCGGACCAAAGGAGGCCTGCCAGCAGCAGAGCTGCTGAAGAGGAGAGGGGGAAGAGGGGGACCAGGAGGAGACAGAAGTGGCACTGCGGCACTACTCCAGCCGGAGAGCAGAGCCGAAGGACTGCAGCCAGCCACAGGCAGGGATAAGGGCCCAGGTCTGCCATCAGGGTGTCCTGGAGGGCTGCCTGTTCCCTACAGTTACACTCGTGTGGACACACACCTGTCCCCAGCAGGAGCAGCTGAAGCCGCCGCAGGGCAGGAACCAGGTCTGAGCCACCTCTGCATGTCCAGGACCAGCATAGCCCCTTACATAAGAGATCCTGTCACACATTTATTAGGGAGACAAGGCAGCATCCACCAGACCCCACACCTGCCATCCTCCCCATCATCAGGAGACGCTCCAACGTTACAGAGACGGTCCTCCACAAGGCTGGGCAGGTCGGGCTCTGTGCACCCCTCCTTCCATCCTGACTGCCCCCCATCAAACACAGAACTGGGCCACAACAGAGCTGACTGAGGGAGGAAAAGAAAGACCAGACCAATATTTCACCCTGACTCCATATGGCTCTCTGCGGCTTTGACAGAACATCTTCAGCAGAAGCGTGAGCACATACAAATCAGATAAAGAAGGGTGAAAAGCAAGTGGGGACCTGCTGAAGCCACCCCTCCTACTGCCTCCACCGGTGTCAGGGGCAGGCCACCAGTCAGGCTCAGTCCATGGGTCAAATGCCCAACTGGACGGCAAGGAGAAACCAGGGTCCCTAAACCCCATCGGGCCCGGCTCTGCCTGAAACGGCGATGGCGAGAAAGAAGGCACAGTTCCAAGAGGCCTTGAAGCACTAGGCAGGCAGGAAGAACTGCTGCGGTGCCGCACACAGCTCATCTATATTAATGTAGAAGCAGTTTGGGAATTCACAATAGTATGGAATCCTATCACAGCAACTAAATAAAGATGTATGCAGCCTGTTCGTAATTAACTTTCTCTTCAAATACTCGGAACAGAATTCTGCTTGGTAAAACTCGCAGATAGATGCTAGTGTCATCCTTTGGAAATCGTTTTCTGAAATTAAAATGCCTTTAAAAACGTGCTCAAAACAATGCCAAATTTATTAATTTCCTAAAACCGGTGCAGTGGCAAAAGAGACCAGGTAAGCTAATATTTCCTTAAGCGAATCCAAAGTAATCTGTGTATCAAGTCAGTTTCCCAGAGTAACTGGGTGGCGGTCCAGTGCGGCCCGGGAGCCCCAGTGCCAGACGGAAGGCACCACAGGCCAGTGGGAGCTCCAGCTGCGAAGAAACGGAGGCGGCCACTGCCCCAGCCTCACTCCTCAGCAAGCCACTTTTCCTCCTGCAGCCTTGGAAGATGCTGTCCAGGAATGCATTTAACTTAAAGAATCTCTGATTACGTAACAGAGGTAAGGCGTATCTTTGGACTTTTTTTTTTTTTTAACAGATAAAGAGATGTGGATATCCCACGTCTGAGAGGGGAAAATGTGGCAAAGCTCCTTCACCTAGAATTAGGGTTTGCAGAGGGAGCTATTCCTGGCATGTCGGGAAACTCGGAAGCTGATTTCAGATATCTGAGACAATAATACCAATTAAGAACTACCATTCTGACCTTTCACATATTACAAAGAGAGTGAGAATTATACAGTCCTCAAAGAGCTATTCTAACAGCAAATTCTGGATGTACTGTGAATCATAAATCAATTTTAAGTATTTTCCCATTATGTACATCATCTGTCAACTGACTATTTAAGAAACCATAATTAGACACATTTTATATTAAACTAAATAGCAAAATGGTAACGTGGCTACACCTTCTGCTATGGTCTGAATTGCGCCCCCCACAAACCCAAGCTGATTAACATACCTTTCCTGGGTCGGTATCATGTCCCTAGCTGGACCAAATAACCCAGCGCCAGTGGCCCCCATGCAACCTCTCTGTCCTGATGCTGTCCAGCGCAATGCCTGGGCCTGGGCCTGCAGGAGTGGCTTTTTATTACCAGATAGCAGCTCACCATGACACAAACTCCCACCATCATTCTGAGGCAGGTCGCAGGAATCCAAGGCATTTATTTTACAACCTCAATTTAAAATACTCTTTTTCACTTTTGTACAGAGAACTGAAGACAAGCAAGATAGTACTATGAGAAGAAATTTTCCATGATTTGTTTTACAATTTATTAGAAAAGAAAAATCTGTGAGCTAAAACAGGGACCTGCATCTTTAACTCTAAGCAACTCCACATGGTTTTGATAAAACATTTCCTCCTATGAGAAATCAAATCTGTACATAAAATTTACAAAAAAAAGAGGAAAGGAAAGTTTTAACTAGATTTCCAAGATGTTTTGTGCATTTGTTTCAACTAAATTCTGGTGGTGTTAGTGCCATTACCTAGCACCCTGACATTTTATCATGACCAGGGTTTTACTCTGCCTTTTTCCATACCTCATACTCTGAAGTGTGACGTTTCATTAGTACATTTCAGTATAGTCATTCATTTCTAGCTGTACATAGGATGAGGAAGAGACCTGACACATGAACATGTCTTACATGGGTTGCTGTATTTAGAATTATAAACATTTTTCATTATTGGAAAGTGTAATGGGGACCTT
>CAUYQU010062692.1:0-22230 GCA_963574635.1 Cheracebus regulus | reverse complement strand
CTCCATTTGTTTGGTAAATCTTCCTCCATCCCTTTATTTTGAGCCTGTGTGTATCCTTGCATGTGAGATGGGTTTCCTGAATACAGAACACCCATGTGTTTTGACTTTTTATCCAATTTGCCAGTCTGTGTCTTTTGATTGGGGTGTTGGGCCTATTTACATTTAGGGTTAATACTGTTATGTGTGAATTTGATCCTGACATTTTGATGCTAGCTGGCTGTTTTGCCAGTTAGTTGATGCAGTTTCTTCATTGTGTCAATACTTTTTACCATTTGATGTGTTTTTGGAGTGGCTGGTACTGGTTGTCTCTTTCTATGTTTAATGCCTCTTTCAGGAGCTCTTGTAAAGCAGGCCTGGTGGTGATGATATCTCTGAGTACTTGCTTGTTTGTAAAGGATTTTATTTTTTCTTCACTTATAAAGCTTAATTTGGCTGGATACGAAATTCTGGGTTGAAAGTTCTTTAAGGATGTTGAATATTGGTCCCCACTCTCTTCTGGCTTTTAGGGTTTCTGTTGAGAGATCTGCTGTGAGTCTGATGGGCTTCCCTTTGTCAGTAACCTGACCTTTCTCTCTGGCTGCCCTTAGTATTTTCTTAATTTCAACCCTGGTGAATCTGACTATTATGTGCCTTGGGGTTGCTCTTCTTGAGGAATATCTTTGTTTTGTTCTCTGTATTTTCTGGACTTGTATATTGGCCTGCCTTGCTAGGTTGGGGAAGTTTTTCTGGATAATATCCTGAAGAGTGTTTTCCAGCTTGGATTCATTCTCTCTGTCACATTCAGGTAAACCTATCAAGCGTAGATTAGGTCTTTTCACATAGTCCCATATTTCTTGGAGACTTTGTTCATTCTTTGTTACCCGTTTTTCTCTGATCTTGCCATCTCATTTTATTTAATTGAGTTGATCTTCGATCTCTGATCTCCTTTCTTCTGCTTGGTTAATTCGGCTGTTGAAACTTGTGCATGCTTCGCAAAGTTCTCTTGTTGTGTTTTTCAGCTCCATCAATTCACTTATATTTCTCTCTAGGTTGTTTATTCTCGTTAGCATTTCGTTAAATCTTTTTTCAAGGTTCTTAGTTTCTTTGCATTGGGTTAGAACATGTTCTTTTAGCTCACAGAAGTTTCTTATTACCCATCTTCTGAAGCCTGATTCTGTTAATTCATCACACTCATTCTCCATCCACCCTTGTTCCCTTGCTGGTGAGGAGTTGTGATACCTTGTAGGAGGAGAGGTATTCTGGTTTGGGGTGTTTTCATCCCATCTTTCTGGATTTATCCACCTGTCTTCTTTGTAGTTGTTGACTTTCAGATTGGGTCTTTGAGTGGATGTCCAGTTCGTTGATGACGGAGTTATTCCTTTCTGTTTCTTAGTTTTCCTTCTAACATTCAGGCCCCTCTGCTGTTGGACTGCTGAGGTCCACTCCAGGCCCTGCTTGCCTGGGGATCACCTGCAGCTGTTGCAGAACAGTAAGGGTTGCTGCCAGTTTCTTCTTCTGCTATCTTTGTCCTGGAAGGATACCCGCCAGATGTCACTCTGAGCTCTCCTTTATGAGGTGACTCTTTGGATATACGGGGGTCAGGGAGCTGCTTGAGGAGACAGTCTGTCCTTTATAGGATCTCAAGTGCTGAGCGGTGAGCTCCATTGTTCATTCAGAGCTGTTGGGCAGGTACGTGTAAGTCTGCTGCAGCAGAACTCATAAACCCCCCCTTTTTTTCCCCAGGTGCTCTGGTCTGGGGATTTAGGGCCTTATTTATGTGTTTCTGTTGTGCTGCTGCCTTTTTTCAGGGTTGCCCTGCCCAGCGAGGAGGCAGCCTAGTCACCGTCTGTCTGCAGAGGCTTTGCTGAGCAGCTGTGGGCTCTGCCCAGCTGCCATGTGAACTTTCCTGCAGTCCTGTTTATACAGGTATAGTTAGAACTGCCTCTACAATGGTGGACTCTCTGTGTAATGGCAGGCTGCCTCAGCAATGGCGGGCTGCCTCAGCAATGGTGGACTACCTCTGTAGTGGTGGACTGCCTCGGTAATGGTGGACATCCCTCCCCCACAGAGCTGGGCCATCCCTGGTTCAGCTGTGCTTCCTGTGAAACTCTAAATCCAGAGTGTTTCAGATTGCCATTTTTTTGTGGGGGTGGGACCAGATGAGCCTGATCACCTGGCTCCCTGCCTCAGACTCCCTTTTTTTTTTGAGTTGAATGGGCGACTCTGTGTACCAGGTGTTCCAGTTGCCTGTTGAAAAGGCACCGGGATCTGTGTGATTTCATGTGCATCAACCCACTGTGCCGGCTGAAACAGCTGTGCTGAGATTCAAGGTGCTTTTTTGCCCGGGAATCTCCTGGCCTGGCTCCCTGTTTCAGTCCCCTTTTTTTTTTATCAGTTGAATGGGTGACTCTTTATCCCAAGAGCTCCAATCGTCAGCTAAAATGGTGCCCGGACACATGTATTTTGTACAGAGAATCGCCATGCTGGGGTGCCGGCCAAAACAGCCTCGCTGGCCAAAATAGCTGTGCTGGCCAAAACAACCGTGACGGCCATAACAGCCATGCTGGCAACCCGTGGGGCTCCTCTGCCTGGGAATCTCCTGGTCTGTGGGCAATAAAAATCTGTCTGGAAATGCGGCATCCACTCACCCTCCATGCTTTCTCTGGGAACTGCAATCCTGAGCTGCTCCTAATCAGCCATCTTGAATCTGGTCTTCACAGTGAAATTGAATGAAAATATAGAATTCCTATATACTCTGTCCCCACACATGCATAACCTCCTACTCTATCAACATCTCATAATAGAGTGGTATAGCTGGTGTATATTTTTATACAAGTACCATGCTGCTTTGGTGAGTATGGTCTTATAGTATAGATCAAAGTAAGGTAATGTGATGCCTCCAGATTTGTTTTATATGCTTGGTCTTTTTTGGCTATGCAGGCTCTTTTTTGGTTCTATATGAATTTTAGGACTTTTTTCCAGTTCTGTGAAGAATGATGGTGATACTTTAGTGGGAATTGTGGTCAATTTGTAGATTGCTTTTTGCAGCATGGTCATTTTCTTTTCTTTTCTTCTTTTTTTTTTTTTAAGATGCAGTCTCACTCTGTTGCCCAGGCTGGAGTGCAGTGGCACAAGGCACAATCTTGGCTTACTGCAACCTCTGTGTCCCAGGTTCAAGCAATTCTCCTGCCTCAGCCTCCCCAGTAGCTGGAACTACAGGCACACACCACCATGCCCAGCTAATTTTTGTAGTTTTAGTAGAGACGAGGTTTCACCATGTTGACCAGGCTGGTCTTGAGTGTTCCTGACCTCAAGTAATCTGTCCACCTCAGCATCCCAAAGTGCTGGGATTACAGCCGTGAACCACCTAAGCTGAATAAGAATGGTCATTTTCACAACGTTGATTCTACCCATTCGTGAGCAAGGGTTGTGTTTCCATTTTTTGTTTGTGTTATCTGAGATTTCTTTCAGCAGTGTTTTGTAGTTTTCCTTGTAGACGTCTTTCATCTCCTTGGTTAGTTATATTCCTAAGCATTTTATTTGTTTTGCAGCTATTGTAAAAGGGGTTGAGTTCTTGATTTGATTCTCTGCTTGGTCGCTGTTGGTGTATAGAAAAGCTACCCATTTGTGCACATTAATTTTGCATCCAGAAACTTTGCTGAATTATTTTACCATTTCTAGGAGCTTTCTGGAAAAGTCTTTAGGGTTTTCTAGGTAAATAATCATATCATCAGCAAACATCAAGAGTTTGACATCCTCTTTACTCATTTGGATGCCGTTTATTTCTTTCTCTTGTCTGATTGCTCTGGCTTGGACTTCCAGTACTATGTTGAAAAGGAGTGGTGAGAGTGAGCATCCTTGTATTGTTCCACTTCTCAAAGTGAATGCTTTCAACTTTTCCCCATCCAGAATTATGATATCTGTGGATTTGTCATTGATGGCTTTTACTACATTTTGCTGAGAGTTTTTAACCATAAAGGGATGCTGGATTTTTCATATTCTGCATTTATTGAGATAATCTTGTGATTTTTGTTGTTGATTCTTTTTATTTGATGTATCACATTTGTTGGCTTGTGTATATTAAACCATCCCTGAATCCCTTGTATGAAACCCACTTGAACATGATGGATTATTTTTTTGATATGTTGTTGCATTCAGTTAGCTAGTATTTTGTTAAGAATTTTTGCATCTGTGTTCATCTGTGGATATTGATCTGTGGTTTTCTTTTTTGGTTATGTCCTTTTCTGGTTTTGGTACTAGGTAATACTGGCTTCATAGAATGATTTACGAAGGGTTCCCTCTTTCTCTGTATTGTGGAATAATGTCAAAAGCATTGGAACTAAGTCTTCTTTGAATGTATGGTAGAATTCTGCGGTGAATCCGTCTGGTCCTCAATGTCTTTTTGTTGGTAATTTTATTTATTACCATTTCAATCTTGCTGCTCATTATTGGTCTGTTCAGGGTATCTAATTCTTCCTGATTTAAGCTAAGAAGGTTGTATCTTTCCAGGAATTTATTCATCTCCTCTAGATTTTCTAGTTTATGCACATAAAGGTGTTCATAGTAGCCTTGAATGAGCTTTCGTATTTCTGTTGTGTTAGTTATAATATCTCCTGTTTTGTTTCTTAAAGAAGTTATTTGGATTTTATCTCTTTTCTTGGTTACTCTTGCTAACACTTTATAAGTTTTATTTATTTTTTCAAAGGACCAGGTTATGTTTCATTTATCTTTTGTAAGTTTTTTTGTTTCAATTTTGTTTAGTTCTGAGCTGATCTTGCTTATTTTCTTTATTCTGCTGGGTTTGGGTTTGGTTTGTTCTTGTTTCTCTAGTTCCTTGAGGTGTGGCCTTAGAATGTCTCTTTATGCTCTTTCAAACTTTTTGATGTAGGCATTTAAGACTGTAGACTTTCAGATGTCGTATGCACCTAAAGTAAAATAAATAAATTAAAAAAAAAAAGACTATAGACTTTCCTCTTATCATTGCCTTTGCTGTATCCCATAGGTAAAAACCTAATTTTAAATCCAATTCCTTATTGATGTGCATTTAAGTTTTTTTTCCCCAACTTTTTGCTGTCAGAATTTACATTACAATGGACCTTCTGGTATGTACATATATACACCTTCATACATTTCTCACATTATTTTCTTAGGATAAATACCTAGAAGAAAAATTGCTGGGTACAGATTGCATTTTATTTTAAGATTGTGCCAATTCAGATTATTCCCTAAGTTCCACTGACCTAGCTCTTTTTCTTGAGTCTAAAAAAGCTCCATTTCTCAGGTTGATCACAAGCAGCCTGTCAAGGGTCTCTTCTTCTGTATACTGCTCTCTTTAAGATGCTCTCCTAGTTTCACCTTCCCAAACTCCCCATCTTTCCTTCTAAATTCAGAATGCCCATTCTACCCTCAGCTTGCCTGGAGGGAAGTTCAACTCATGTAAAAATTGATTTGAGTGTATAATCTGGAGTTAGGCAGTAGGAGTTCATATTACACCTTGGATACTGATTAGGAGATAGAACATTTAAATATTTTGATGCTCCACTTTCTTTATCTCAAAAGTAAAAATGATATCTACCTTATAAACAAATTGGGAAGATTATATCAGCCAATGAACCTATGAAGAAGGAGCATTGACTACTACCCTGGACAACATAGTGAGACCTCCATCTCTACCAAAAAGAAAAAAAATAGTTGGGTGTGGTGGTGTGCGTCTGGGACCAAGTAATCCCAGATATTTGAGAGGCTGAGGTAGTTTAATCACTCGAGTTCAGGAGGGTGAGTCTACAGTGAGCCATAATCATGCCACTGTACTCCAGCCTGGATGACAGAGCAAGACTCTGTCACAAACAAACAAACAAACAAGAGAAGAACAAATATTGTCTGGTTCATAGTGAATGTTTAATAATTGATATATTATTAGTTGTATTTCTGCTTAATGAATGACCAGATTGGTCATTCCAGAAAATATTTCTTTTTTTTAAGATTATAGAATAACTTTATTAAGCACGTAGAGGTAAAAATTCCAAAAATTAATCCACAAGTTTAATGCAGGGCTGTAAATAACAGCAAGATTAAGTAGAGTTTATTTCAGGAATACAATTCAACAAAGAGGTTCATCAAAGTAATTCCAAATTAAAAGTGCAACATTACGTGGTTAAATAGATGCTGAAGGGGCAGCTGATAACGTTTAGCAGTCATTCTTAATAGACAACCTAAGTAAAGTAGGAACAAATGGAAACTGCTTAGCCATAATAAAAACTGCATAAGGAAACCAGCAGGAGTCAGCAAACTATTGCTTGTGGTCCAAATCCAGCCCACTGCGTGTTTTTATAATGTAGTTTCATTGAAATTCAACTACACTCATCCATTTACATATTTTCTGCTTTTATTCAGAGTTTCATGGGAGAGTTGAGTAATTGTGACACAGACTATATAGACCACAATGCCTGATATATTTATGATATGACCTTCTATATGCAAAGTTTGTTGACCCATGTTCTAAAAAGTTAAATCATGAAGTTATTTCCATCAAAAGGTAGGAGCAATTTAGGGATGTACCTCATCCTAAATATTATTAATTCTGTCTTTCATTTAGCAGTAAAGGTTATCTTCCAGAAGATATTTCTATGTTTTAGGGAGACTTATGTCCCAGTCTGAGGGAAGTTTAAGAGTCTCATTTCACCTGAGTAGCAGCTAAAGCATTATCTGAAGTGTGTTTTCCTTCTTGTTTTGGTCTTGCTCAGATGTCAGGGAAATCTCAGAATAAAGTAAATTATGAAACCAATTCCTTTAGGATAACTCTTGCTGGTTACTCATGGGCCATATCCCATTGAACTTTCAGCAAGTTTACATGCAGCATTAGCACTTTTCTGTGAGTTCTCTAATAAATGGATTTTCAATTAGCATTTCATTGTCAGTTTGAGCACAGTCTTATGTAACACAATCCTTTTGACATTTTGTCATCAGTAACTGGAGCACAATTTAAAATAGAAAACATCAGCTAAAAATTAAAACAATTGAACTCATGGAGATATCAAGTAGAATGATGGCTATCAGAACTGGGAAGGGTAATGGGGAGGAGGGATTGGAGTTAACGTATACAAAAATATAGTTAGATAGAACAAATGATATCTAGTATTTTATAGCACAACAGGGTGACTACAGTCAACAACATTTTATTGTACATTTAAAAGTAACTAAAAATACAATTAAATGTCTGTAACACAAAGATTAATTATAAGTGCTTGAGGTGATGGATACCCCATTTACTTTGATGTGATTATTACACTTTGTATGCCTATATCAAAATATTTCAGGTATTCTGTAAATATATACACCTACTATATATCCATAGGAAAAATAAAAAACAAAACAAACTATGTTAGGAATATCCTTTAGTAGAAATTTCTATGCAACTGTTTCCATATATACATTGGGATCAAATTGTATATAAATCGTATCAAATTGTATACTTAATTTTTACTCCCATTTAGTATCTGTTTTCCTGTACTCACCCAAACCCTGGGTATTAGCATTTATAAATTCTTTACTAATTTAACAGTCTCTGTCTCCAAATGATATATCATTTTAATTTGTACTTTTTGGATTACTAACATTTTAAAAATTGTTTAACAACATGGCTCATGCCTGCAATCCCAGCATTTTGAGAGGCCTAGGAGGGAGGATTGCTTGAGCCAGGGACTTGAGGCCAGCCTGGGCAACATAGTGAGACCCCATCTCTACAAAAAATTAAAACATAGCTGGGCATGGTGGCATGCACCTGTAGTTCTAGCAACTCAGGAGACTGGGGCAGGAGGATCACTTGAGCCCAGGAGTTCAAGGCTGTAGTGAGCTATGCCTGTGCACTGCACTCCAGCCTGGGCAACAGAGCAAGACCCTGTCTCTTAAAGAAAAAGTGAATCTCAATGCAGATAATGTCAAGATTTGCACTCAGGTACTGAAAACTGACTTAAGAAGAGGCTACTTTAGATATAGCTTTAAAGCAGCTTATGTGAAAACATCTCAGGGTTTTGGTTGACAGTCAATTCAATATAAGCCAACAGTGTGATATGGTTGCCAATAAAGCTACTTTAAATTTAGGAGGGCATTAATAAAAGTTTCGCATCTTGGACAAAAGAGACGACAGTCTTCCTTTATTTCTCTTAAATTAGCCTGCAGCTGGGACATAGCCCACACAAGCTGTGGGTCCAGACCATTAATTGTGGCTCAAACACTTCAATGTATATCCAGAACAGAAAGAGCAGTCTCGAAAAAGAAGAGGAAATGTAACCTATGAAGCATGGCTGAATTATCTTAGAAGAAAAGAAGACTGCGGGGACTATGACCTCTGTTTTCAGAGCTTGGAGTAGTCATAGGGCAAAGCAAGTAGGTACATTTTGGGTCGTGACAGGGGGCAAAATGGGATACAAGGGTAAATACCAAGGGAAGAATAATCTCAGCTCAACACAAAGAATCCCATTCTAAAAGGGATCTTGGAAAGGTCAGCCTGGAGTAATAGTGAGTTTCTCATCATCAGAGTTATTTCATCAGTAGCTGGATGACTACTCAGCAGGACTTTTTTTGAGAAGTTCAAATAAGGGACAGAGGCTTGCACTAGATGCTTTTAACCTCCATCTGAGTCCTGATGTTCTAGGTCTCCATAAATGCTGCTGGTCCTAATCAACTTACTCAGAGCCATAGGTCCAACAGCTTTGTTGGAGAAGGAGAAGACTTGTAAAGCAGTGTTTCTCAAATTTAAAATGCATGCTAAATACTTGTTAAAAAGTAGGTTACAATTCAGTAGATCTGGAATGGAGCCTGAGATTCTGCATTTCTATCAAGTTCTAAGTGAAGGTAATGAGTTGTTGGCATGAATTTTAAATTGGGATGATATGGTATCCCCAAAAAGTAAAAATTTACTCTTGGCGTGGGGATGGGGAACTCTTAGCTATTACACTGGTTTATGGACTTCCAAAGGGCTACAGTATATAAACAGATATATATTAAATATGTGATATTAATATTTTATGGGTGTGATAGTTGGAAAAAAATAGAAACAATAAGAAAGGCCAAGAAACACTGTATTAGAGAGTTTAGAGCAATGGCTGTCAACCTTGACTCAGCATTGGAATCACTTGGGGAATTTTAATATTTTGGACACCTGGAGTCCCCCTTACAGATTCCATCTTAATTGGGCTGGGGTATGCCTCGGACTTTGGTTTTTGTTAATGCTCCCTAGATGATTCTAATGTGTGACTAAGCTCAAGAACCACTGGTCTAGAAAGAGGGCAAGAGGGTAATATGCAGAGATGACAGAAAAGGTGTGAGGCATGTGGGAGCTGAGGATGGGACATGGATTACTGAAAAAATGGAAGACCCTCTAGAATATTCAGCAGGCACCATTTCATGTTAAGAGCCTCAGGAAAGTGTCAGAATGTCCCTTGTCCTATTATTGGGTGGAAAAAAAAAAACATAAAAATCAATGAACCAAGGCAGAAAGAGGACAAGAATGCTGCACGGAGTGGCAATTTATAAAGAATAAATAGCTATATTCTTTATAGCTATTTTAGGAAAGTTAACCTCTCTTGGCATTATTTTCTTCATCCGTTAACCCGCATTTGTCCTTTAGGGTAGTTGAGAAGCTCAGTTGGAAAAGTAGTGAGTCCTTTCTGTTGTTGTTGTTTTAGTTATTTTTTTTAGAGTTTTTTTTCTCTCTTTTTTAATTATACTTTAAGTTATGGGGTACATTTGCAGAACAAAAGTAGTAAGCCCTTTCTAAGCATAAAGTATGAAAGTCTCACATACTGAGCATGCAGATATTATAATCTATTTAATGAGTGTTACTGTATGCCTGTGCATCAAAGTGAGGTAGCTTTGTCTCCTAGGTGAGCAGGAGAAATTAACAAAATGTAGGAAGCTTAAAATTTTAGAGGTTGATGCTAACCCAGTAGAGGCATCCACTATTCCCTCCTTCAACCAAAAAAACGTGTAAGAGCTTGAATCTTCCTTGATGGACGGTAGCAGCACCATAAGGCTGGGCTCCAAGGGCAACTAAGTTCAATTATTTTGAATCCTCACAAGTCAATCATTCTGCTCCTACTTGAACATCACCAGGATTGGAGAATTCATTTTCTTTCTAAGAAGCCTGTTAGTTCTTTATTTAGGGGACTCCGATTTTAGAAAGTTCTACCTTATACTGAACTTGAATCTGCTTTCACCGGTCTGGTCCACCTGATCCCTTCATAAGTCTGAAGACAGAAACCCATTCTCCTGTGGCTTTTCGGCTTCAGGATAATTAGTCCCTTCTCCTCAGACCCTTTTACTTGAGACCTGGATTCCAGCCTCCAGTTTAGATTCTCGGTATTTCTAAGAATTCAAATGCACAGGGCCAGACCCAATCCTCTGATGCTTCCAATATCCATGACTTCCAATACCCATCAACTGGTTTTCTTGTGGAGTCCAAAACCTAACTGGGGTAGAAGTGACTCTGAAACCAGAGAGCGGCATGCATATGTTATGTGCCTTTTGCCTACCTCCTTCCCACAGGGCCAGCCTCTCAAAACAGTTTAAGTGATGGCGGCATAGTGCATGTGTCGATCACAGAGCCCCCGATGTGCCGTGGCATCACCCCCTCGACCAGCAGTGCTTCCTGCTTAGGTCCAAGGGGCCCTGAGGCTTCCACAGGGCTACAGTGTCTTTCTTGTCTGCAGGGAAGGAGGGGCTAGTCTGAGCACTGGGCCAGCCCCTGAGTGCTGTGCCCCTGTGGTGGGCTCTCCCGCAGTGGGTGGATCCCCACCTCTTCCTCCCCATTGAGTCCTGTGAGCTTAGCGCCTCTCGTTCCCTATTGTTGTACCTCTTGCAGTATTGTTCATGTTAAAAAAGAGAAGGTGGAGAGTTAGGGAAGCAACTCTGCTTTCTCACCGTGGCTCAGAATCATCTGGTTTAAATGGGAAGAGTGTGCAGGAAGCAGCTCTAAGTCAGGGAGAAACAATTATACATTCGCCTCTGTACTTTCTCTGCTTGAGTTTTTCAACCAGTCACAAACATTTATGGAGCACATAAAAACAAGAGAGAGATAAGGAAGACTTGATTTCTTCTTTCAAACATTTCATAGTAAAGGATAGAGGGACTGAAGGAATAGCAGATATGCACACTAATCAATTAGAATGCAGTATAATCAATCTTTTTAAAGTTGGATTAACTGCATTTAGAAGAAAGCTGTTAATTTACTCTGGGAAAACACTTAAGATAATATTTGCAGTCGGTTTTAATATTGAGCTTGCCAAGCATAGAAATAGGGATAGAGCATGCTTGTATACTGAGGGAACATCATGTGCAAAGAGACAGATGAATGAAATGCCATAGCAAATTGACAGTAATTTGTAATTGCTCCAGATTAGGGCATGTATCAAAGGGAAGAAGGAACAGGATATAATGAATGAGAATAGATAGGAAGTTTGAGATCTAATTTTGATGCTACACTGAGAAGCTGGTCTTATCCTGTTGATAACGGGGAATTGTTAAATTTTTATCAGAAAAGTGACATGAACAGAAATGTAGAGGTTTAATAGGAAGTTGAAGTTGAAATTGGGAAAGGAAATTTCATTAAAAATTAAAGAAACAAAGAAATAAGTATATAAATGATAAATACATGAAAACAGATAAATGAGAAGTGTAGAGAATGTCTGTCTAAAAAAACTAAATAAAAACATGGATTGCATTGGTTGCTCTAACCCCCGACTGTGTAGACCCTGAGCAGGTGGTAGAAGTGGCTTCTTTGATTCAAACAACCAAAGCACATTGAGAAACTATTTTATACCTGGTGACATGCTATGCAATTTTACATACATTAGATTATTTCCATTTGGTTTCTGAATATCAGATTTGATTGTTCCACTATACAAAGTTAATAGTCATCTCTCTTCTACACCTTTGGCCCCAACCTGAATGTAGTAAGTAAAGTACTAGACCAAGAATCAGAAGGCCTATGATCTAGTCCCAGTTATTCATCTCATCTTCTGTGTGACCCTGGGCAATTCCTGTTCACCTCTTTGGGCTCTGCTTTTCCTTACCAATGCAAATAAGGGTTTGGATTAATCTCAAAGGACACTTACCACCCTGTTATACGATTTCCTGAAGAAAGGATACAGATGCAGGTGAGTACTACACAGATTCTAAGCAGGAGAAGAATCCTATGGGCTTGGATGATCAAGAAAGGCTTCTTGAAGTAGGTGAAACATGAACAGAACTTGGTAGAAAGCCAGGTATGTCTTTCCTATGTTATTTTCCATTTCCCAGAGCTGAAGGACAGGGACAGTTGCAATAAAAGCATAGTGTACTCATAAAAACATAGATTTGGAGTTGGGCTTGGAAGAGAAATACTGGCTCTGCCACTATTATGTGACTTTTCAGATTATTTTCTATAAAAGCAGTACAGTATACAGTAGTAATACCTCCTTGAGAGGCTTTCTGAGAGTAAATTTATAAATGATAGTGCTTAACATAACACCTAGAGTAGATGTCCCATATGTGGCTTTCCTCTTCCTTGCCCCTTTCCTATGCTTCTCTGCTCCATGGTTTAGGCTGATACAGGGGACACCCAGTAGGCTCTCTGTCAACACTGGTTTGTTCATAATTCAGTTTGATGGCTGAGTCTGCAGTCAAGCCTATGGAGGTACCTAAAATTTTTTTGAACTAGTAAATGGGTGTGTGGTTCAGAGTGTAAGTGTTCTCCAAGTACCGTAATGTTAATTCATCAAATTAATCAATTCCTCATGTAAACAAGGTTCCCGCTCTTTCTCATGGCTTAGCAGGGACTGGGAGTTCTTGCTATCAGGAGGAGGATGATCATAATAACTAATCGAAATTCATATAACCTGGAACCATTATTTTCTAAATAATGGTAACAATTTCATACAATTACAACACTCCATTGAGAATGAGGTATGACTCTGTAGCCATATTTTGCTTTCTGAGCTGCTGCATTCAAAAGGAGTTGTGCTGGAAAAAACATAGCAACAGCAATAATTACCCAGGTATGTTTTCTACTCTTTGAGTATAAATAGTTGTAAGGCTGAAGTCATGTAGCATGCTGGGGGACATGAGGCATTGTGGCAGAAATTTCGTGTAACATAGGTGTTCACACCCAACCATATGTGTGCACAATACCCTTCTCCACCTCAATGAAGAGATATGTATGTATGCACATATGCACTGGCCTATTTCAAAGGAATAGATGTGTACATACATGTAGATGACAGAAAGCAGGGACTTTGCTACTGCACAAGAGAGGGAAACTGATTGGCTGAAACATCCCAATCCTGGTGCCGATGTGCAACTGTCATCTGATTCTTCTCATTCCTATTTCTGATCCAGAACAGAAGATAAACCTAGAAGGGTCTCTAAATTGTTGACTACAAGCCTCTCATTGAACAAATGGGGAAACTGGAGTCCAGAGAAGGAAAGGGATTTGGCTAAGGAAACAGAGAATCAGTGATAAGGCCAAGACAGGAAGAATTCCCTGACTACAATATATAGCCCAACCGTGTTTCCCAAATTGTTGTACCAGCATCACTGGTCTATAATATGCAAGACAATTTTGTGTGGTACATGGATGACTTTTTACATTTTAATAGTTAAGTATATCTATTTATACTGTATTAAGAAAAAATTACTAGCAGAACGGAGCAATAAATTCATAGATGATATTGTTTAAAATATGGTAGAAATCATGAAGGTAGTATACCAGTAGCTGTGGTTGGTAAAACACTGTGGTGGTGTAAAGGGTCTTGGGGCCAGCAAGGCCTGGGTTTGAATCTAACTCAGATGCTTCCTACTATCATGGATTCTTGGTCAAGTTTCCTTCTCTCTCTAAGCTTCCAACTCCTCATCTATAAAATAGAGATACTGATAGCTACTTCCAAGTTAACTGTGAGGATTGAGAATAAGCATGTATAAATATCTACTAAAGCTAAATATACATGTGATCTGTGACCCAGAGATTCTACTCCTAGGGATGCACTCAATTAAATGGAGTGTTTATAGCTCTATTGATAATATATTTTCAACAGGCAGCAGGAAACTGAGGCCATCAGTCAGCAGGCTGCACATAACTGAATGTTGCCATTAACCACGTGAGTTTGGAAGTGAATATTTTCTCGTTCCCAGTTGAGACCACAGCCCTTGCCAGTAACTTGATTTCAACTTTATGATACTCTGAAGCAGAAGACCCAGCTAAGCCATGTATAGACTCCTAATCCACAGAAACTATGAGATGGTAGATGTCTGTTATTTTAATGTGCTGTTTGTGGCAATATTGTTACACAGAAATAGATGACTAATACAATGGAATAGTATGAATGGATTTCAAAAACATGCTCAGTGAAAGAGACCAGACCCAAAAGTACATATATTATGTGATTACATTTATATGAAGTTCAGGCATTATATGTTCATATGAACACCAGGTAAAACTAATCTACAGTGATACAACTCAGAAAAAGGATTATCTCTAGAAAGTTATTGAATAGAAGGGCATCAGGGAAGCATCTGGGAATGATGGAAATGTTCTATATCTTGATTGGGGTGTTGACTATCCAGGTGTATATTTTAATCAAAACTCATCAAATATACAGTTGAAATTAATGCAGTTTACTTGCCATGTAGGTATTTTAGACCTTCAGAACAAAATAAACAAAATGTCCTTTTTAGGGGTTAGAATTCAAATAAAAATGCAAGCATGCTCTTTAAGTGGCAAGCAGATTATAGGCTTTTGTTTTTTTTAAAATTAAAAATACTTTATTGCTAAAAACTGCTAACAAGCATCAGAGCCTTTAGCAAGTTACAATCTTTTTGCTCATGGAGGGCCTTGCCTCCATGTTTTTAAGTTCAGGAGTACATGTATAGACGTGTTATACAGGTAAATTTGTGTCATGGGTTCGTTGTACAGATTATTTAATGACCTAGGTATTAAGCCTAGTATCCATTAGTTTTTTTTCCTGATCCTCTCCCTCCTCCCACCCTTCAACCTCTAACAGGCCCCAGTGTGTATTGTTTCCCTCTATGTGTCAATGTGTTCTCATCATTTATCTTCCACTTATATGTGAGAACATGCAGTATTTGGTTTTCTGTTCCTTCATTAGTTTGGTAAGAATAATGACCTCCGGCTCCATCCATGTCCCTGAAAAGGACACAATCTCTTTCTTTTTTATGGCTGCATAGTATTCTGTGGTGTTCATGTACCACTTTTTTTTAATCCAGTCTATCATTGATGGGCATTTAGGTTGATTCCATGTCTTTGCTACTGTGAATAGTGTGGCAATAAACATAAGGGTGCATGTATTTTTATAATAGAATGATTTATATTTCTTTGGATATATACCCAGTAATGGGATTGCTGGGTTGAGTAGCATTTCTGTCTTTAGGTCTTTGAGGAATTGCCACCCTGTCTTCCACAATGGCTAAACTAATTTA
Source organism: Cheracebus regulus (assembly GCA_963574635.1). Lineage (NCBI taxonomy): Eukaryota > Metazoa > Chordata > Mammalia > Primates > Pitheciidae > Cheracebus > Cheracebus regulus. Next base: position 6,780 of record CAUYQU010062692.1, on the reverse strand, counting down.
CATTCCCACCAACAGTGTATAAGCCTTCCTTTTTCTCCATAACCTCGCCAGCATCTGTTCTTTTTTAGACTTTTTAATAGTACCCATTCTGACTGGTGTAAGATAGTATCTCATTGATTTTGATTTGCATTGCTGTAATGGTCAGTGTTGTTGAGCTTGTTGGCTGTATGCATGTCTTCTGAGAAGTGTGTTCATGTCCTTTGCCCACTTTTTAATGCAATTGTTTGTTTTTTTGCTTGTAAATCTGCTTAAGTTAGTTATAGATGCTGGCTATTAGACTTCTGTCAGATGTATAGTTTGCAAAAATTTTCTTCCATGCTGTATGTTGTCTGTTTACCCTGTTGACAGTTTTTTTTTCTGTGCAGAAGCTCTTTAGTTTAATTAGATCCCATTTGTCAACTTTTGCTTTTCTTACAATTGCTTTTGGTATCTTTGTTACGAAATCTTTGCCTATGTCTATGTCCTGAATGATATAGCCTGGGTTGTCTTCCAGAGTTTTCATAGTTTTGGATTTTACATTTAAGTCTTTAATCCATTTTGAGTTAATTTATTGGTTTAAGGAAGGGGTCCAGTTTCAATCTTCTGGATATGGCTAGCCAGTTATCAAAGCACCATTTGTTGAATAGGGAACCATTTCTGTATTGATTTTGTCAGGTTTGTCGAAGATCAGATGGTTGTAGGTGTGTGGTTTTATTTCTGGGTTGTCTATTCTGCCCCATTGGTCTATGTGCCTATTTGTGTGTCAGTAACATGCTGTTTTGGTTATTGCAGCCCAGTAGTATACTTTGAAGCCGGGTAGCGTGGTACCTCCAGTTTTGTTCTTTTTGCTTAGGATTGCCTTGGGTATTTGGGTTCTTATTTGGTTCCATAAGAATTTTTAAATAGTTTTTTCTAGTTCTGTGAAGAATCTCAATGGTAGTTTAATAGGAATAGCGTTGAATCTATAAATGGCTTTGGGCAGTATGGCCAAAGATATTGATTCTTTCTATCCATGAGCAAGGAATGTTTTTCCATTTGTTTGTGTCACCTCTGATTTCTTTGAGCAGTGCTTTGTAGGTCTCCTTGTAGAGACCTTTCACCTACCTTGTTAGCTGTATTTCTAGATATTTTATTCTTTTTGTGGCCATTGTGAATGAGAGATAGTTCCTGATTTGGCTCTCGGCTTGACTGTTGTTGGTAAAAAACATGGGCTTTTGATACGTTCCCTGGTCTCTCCTTACCCAGGACTCATTTTACCACTTCAAGCTGTTTTCTTTCTCTTCCTTAAATGTTTCAGCGGTAGTGGTCTAGATGGAATAACCTATGGAGAATTAATCTGGAGAGACCTTACTATTTTTGTTTGGAGTTTCAGGCCATTCGGAGGTGTTTCGGCCATCCTGCCCCGCACTGCCCTTTTTTTTTTTTTTTTTTTACAGCTCTGAAGACCACCTGCACTCTCACTCTGGGTAATGAGTGGCTGAAAGATGTGCTGAACACAGCAAAGTTAAATATCTAAAGGTGAAAAACCTCAGACCATTGGAGCCAAGTATATCAACCTTCCACACCACTTACCCTGGCTGGCTTCACACTCAGCTACATATGGAGGCAGAACCCTGACATCACACACACACACACACACACACACACACACACACACACACACACACACTTGCCCAGCCAAATTCCTTCGGATATTGATATAAATCAACAGAATAAATATTTCCTTTTGGACTTGCCTGATGCTCAACTCTGTATAAGGATCAATGGGGAACTTCAAACCTCACTTTTGTCACACTGACCTTTAAGCATGGTTGGAAAATCCTTTGAGATAATAGTTGAGACAACAATTCAAAAACTGAGATATGAGATGGAAAGACATGTCAGCAGCAAATCTTTGTGCATACTAAGTGCTTGAGTAAGGTTTTTTCAACCAAAAAGAATCAAGAACTTGTTTCTCTGGCCAGTTTTTTGTTAAGTACTTGGTAATGATGCTTTATTTCTATCCTGCCACCTTCTGAGTATAACTCCAGCTGAGGTTCAAGCCAATATTTAAATTAATTCCTCCACAGTGATACTGTCCACCTGTTAAATCATCTCCAGTCTTAGAGCCCTTCAAATTCTCAAGACATTGTGAAACAGAGACAAGCCATCTCCTCTTTACCCTATTCCAATTCTTTGCCCACAGAAACCATGAATATGATAAAGTGGTTGCTTTATATCTTTCTAGTTTTGAGATGGTTTGTTAAGTGGCAATAGAGAACTAACTTCTCGATCAACCTGAGGGCTCCTTGTATTCAGTGAGTGTCAGCTCTAACTTTGGTGCCTAGTGAAAGGCCTGGCATGCATTCATAGTTGGTAATGTTTGATGAACTAATTTGGATTGAAATGGTGTTAAATGGATAAATAAATGGATGAGATAATGAATGAAGAAAACCATGCCAAGGGAGAGGTGAGCAGCAGAGCATAAGCAAAGCTCGTGTTAGGGAGAGGCAGGACATATGAGAGATACTTAGAAGTGCCCAGTCTCCCAGGGAAAGACAGGTCTGAGAAGCAGAGGAAGGGTCAGACTGCCACAATAATTCAGTGGTGCTGAATCAGGTTTCGACAAGCGCTTATGATGGGTGAGAGTAATAAGGTTGCATTGACTGTCCTACTAGAACCAGCAAACTTCAGGCCAAACAATTCTGCAAGGGCTGAAATGTCTCTCTGTAGAGGTGGGGCAAGAAGCTGATCCTTATTTACTGAGACCTACACTGAGACTCTGATGGAAATTCATCTGGGTACCAGACAGGGCTCAGAGAACAAAGCAAATTCAAAGAGAGGCTCGTATTATCTCAATGAGATGCTAATGGAAATTGTGTGCTGCCTCTTAAACAACTCTGCTCTTCTTGCTATACAAAGATGATATTATATATGATTCTACCTCTGTGTCTTTCATCATGATCCCCCCAATCCAACCCCACTGCCACTGCCATTGTTCAGATTTTTATCTTCTCTCACCTAGCTTATTGTTATAAGAACTGCATTTTCCTAATTGAAAATCTACCTATCCACAGAATCTGCATGGAGGCTAACACTAGAACTGAAAAAAAGACAAAATATACAAAATTAGTATTGCTCTGGAAAATTCAGACTAAATGAGGACATTTAATGTTTATATATATATATATTCTTAGCCAACAGTGTCCACATTTCTTTCATTTATTTATTTGAATATTCACTTATTCGTTTCTTCAACATAGACTTATTGATCATCTATTAACTTTCATGAACTGTGATAGGAACTGGATGAGAAAAAATGAAGAAATAAAAAAGAAAAAGTTGTAGGATCTAAGGAACTGATAATTTCTGAGTAAGCATAGACATTTAAACAAATGGTCTTTATTAACATTTTAGTCTTCATGAGTTATTCAAGTGCAGATAACCAATAGATATTTGGAAATAGAGAAGAGACTCTGGAGTAATACAGGATTAAAGGAAGAGAAGTAGGACTCTTTGAAAAGTAGTAAAAATTAATACTGTAGGAATCATGGGAGGGCCAAGAAGAGAGTTTAGAGAAAAGACAGGGGCCAAGAAGAGAACTCTGAGGTGTGCCTACATTTTCAAAAAGGAAATGAACTAGTAAAAGATAAAAAGTGCAGTCAGGAAAATTGGTGAATAAGGAGAGGGAAATGAACATTTATTGGGAATCTATCATGTACTTGGGATTTTGGTTTTTTGAAAAAAAAAATAACCCTATGAGACCAGGTTTTATCTGCCCCATTTTAGATATGAGGAAACTGACATTCAGAGAGCCTAAGTGACTTGCCTGACATCACAGAATAAACAGTAGGGATTTAATACCCCTATGTCTATTCTTAGAACTTACCTAGCTTTTAGTCTGCTGTTAGAAGGAAGCTCACCTTTCTGGGTTCAAGACCTTGATATGATATCCCAAAAACTCCATTAATTTGCTATCATACTCATTTAATTCTCTTTGGCTTCCTTGACCCAAGCACTAAGAGGCTTCTGATTCAGGCATACTTATCCATATGTTAGTGAAATAACAGATTTAGGACCTAAATTTTATCCGGGGACCATAGGATCTAATTTTGTCATTGAAAATGATCCTACAAACCATCTTTCAGATCACCACACATATAATTGTGTGTGTGTGTGTATGTGTGTGTGTGTGTGTGTGTGTGTCTACATTTGTTTATGGTGGGAGAAGTCAAGGAAGTCACCAAGATGGTCATCTGTACCAGACAAACATGGAAATCTGGAAGAAGAAAGAGAGAAACAAGAGAAATGTGCTAGAATAAGGTATCTACAGACCTACAAGTGTTTCCCTACCCAGAAGGCTTAGGGAAGAAACAAGAATATTGAACAGCATTTGGTGTCATGGAAGGAGCATTCAACTTGGAATCAGAATTCAAATGTTCGTATCTTCTCTGTAGTAAACTAGTTAACTGGGGTACATCTTGTTACTACTCTGATCTTCAGTTTTCTCCCTATAAAGTGGGGGCAGTACAATTGATCTCCAGAGTTCCACATAAGGAAGACCCTGTTTAAAAATCTTGCTCACATTTGTATGGGTTCCAGGTTCAGGGATGTTAGGGAATTTTCAGCTTGTCTGGAATACCTCGGCCTCCAATGCTCTTGTTAAACTGTGATGAGAATTTGGCTTAGATTTGCCTAAAAAACAAGAACATATCTGTCAGTTCAGACCCTTGCATAGTACCTGGCAGCCCCAATCCTCTCTACCCCTGCTCTCCCAAGCTGTTCTATTTCTACTCCAAACCAATGTCTTAACATCAAGGCCTGGTAGGATCTGCTGCCCAGCTGCTTTTCCTCTGCCCAGCTCAGCCTCAATGCCCTCTAATCTCAGAGCTTCTGAAAGATGGCCTTTCAACTTCCACAAAGAAAACTATTGTCTGGAAATTATTGTGTCTGTTTTCTTTTCCTTTCTTCTTTCTTTTACCCTTTGGCAGCAGTAAGGAAGAAGGGGAAGACCCAAATGGAGGGAGTGGGGAAAATTTTCTCTGGGTAGTTATGAGTTGCTTAGAGGTCTCAAAGAAGCTCACTGGTTATTATGCTTGTTGCTAAGGCAAATGTTCCAGGCTATGAAAAGACTTATGCAAAAGTATACATGTTTGAGATTAAGACTAAACAACAAATAATGTCAGATGGGGGCCTGTTTGTTCTCTAAAGTGTAATCACTTGTTAGCTAACACAAGGCATAATGCCGTGATTACAGAGAATGTATTCAATTCTCAACAAATATCTTAAGAGTTTAGGCCCAGGTCTAGCTCCAGATCATGGGCCAGTCACTTTTCCTCTTTGAGTCTCAGTCTTCTCATTTATACAATGAGATCTGAATCTTCTTTAGTGTTCCTTTTCAAACAAACATACCAGAGACATATGTCAGATCTCTACTGTTAGAAGTCTCAGACACAATGAAGACTGTTGACAGTTTTGAGATATGAGATGTAGAGAAGTTAAAAGAACACGGAACTTTAAGTACTTGGTCTTAGTTCTTACAGTAGAAACTGGGTGACACTTAATTGCTACAAAGAGAATAAAATACCAACAAATGCAGCTAACAAGGGACGTGAAGGACCTCTTTATGAAATACAAACCACTGCTCAAGGAAATAAGAGAGGACACAAACAAATGAAAAAACATTCCGTCCTTGGGGATAGGAAGAATCAATATCAAGACAGTGGCCATACTGTCCAAAGTAATTCATAGATTCAATGTTATTCCCATGAAACTCCCATTGACATTCTTCACAGAATTAGAAAACTCTACTTTAAAATTCATATAGAACCAAAAAAGTGCCTATATAGCCAAGACAATCCTAAGCAAAAAGAACAAAGCTGGAAGCATCATGCTACCTGACTTCAAACTATACTACAAGGCTACAGTAACCAAAACAGCATGGTACTGGTACCAAAACAGACACATAGACCAATGGAACAGAATAAAGATCTCAGAAATAAGACCACACATCTACAACCATCTGATCTTCTATGAACCTGAGAAAAATAAGCAATGGGAAAAGGATTCCCTATTTAATAAATGGTGCTGGGAAAACCGACTAACTATATGCAGAAAATTGAAACCGGACCTCTTCTTTACACCTTATACAAAAATTAACTCAAGAGGGATTAAAGACTTAAATGTAAAAGCCAAAACCATAAAAACCGCAGAAGAAAATGTAGGCAGTACCATTCAGGACATAAGCATGGGCAAAGACTTCATGATGAAAACACTAAAAGCAATATCAACAAAAGCCAAAATTGACAAATGGGATCTAATTAAACTAAAGAGCTTCTGCATAGCAAAAGAAACTATCATCAGAGTGAATGGGTAACCTACAGAATGGGAGAACATTTTTGCAATCTACCCATCTGACAAAGGTCTAATACCTAGAATTTACGAGGAACTTAAATAAATTTAAGAGAATCAAAAAAGAGCCTTCATGGCCAAGACAATCCTAAGAGAAAAAAAAAAAAGCTGGAGGCATCACACTACCTGACTTCAAACTATACTACAAGGCTACAGTAATCAAAACAGCATGGTACTGGTACCAAAACAGAGATTTAAACCAATGGAACAGAACAGAGGCCTCAGAAACAACAGCACACACCATCTGATCTTTGACAAACCTGAGAATAAGAAGCAATGGGGAAAGGACTCTTGTTTTATAAATGGTGTTGGGAAAACTGGCTAGCCATATGCAGAAAGCTGAAACTGGATCCCTTCCTGACACCTTATACAAAAATTAACTCCAGATGGATTAAAGATTTAAACATAAGA
>CAUYQU010062691.1:0-14959 GCA_963574635.1 Cheracebus regulus | reverse complement strand
GGGTTTCACCATGTTGGCCAGGCTGGTCTCGAACTCCTGACCTCAGGTGATCCACCCACCTTGGCCTCCCAAAGTGCTGGGATTACAGGCGTGAGCCACCGCGCCCGGCTTTATTTTTTAAAATATATTTTATTTTTAAATTTTTTTTATTTTTTGTTTTTGAGATGGAATCTTGTTTGGTTGCCAGGCTGGAGTGCAGTGGCATGATCTTGGCTCACTGCAGTGTCCACTCCTAGGTTCAAGTGATTCTCCTGCCTCAGCCTCCTGAGTAGCTGGTACCACAGGTGTACATCACCATGCCCAGTTAATTTTTGTATTTTTAGTAGTGACAGAGTTTCACCATGTTGACCAGGATCTTTTTGATCCCCTAACTTCGTGATCTGTCAGCCTCAGCCTCCCAAAGTGCTGGGATTACAGGCATGAGCCACCTCGCCTGCCAATAGATTTTATTAAAAGCTAGAAGATCTGGCTGGGCTCAGTGGCTCAACCCTGTAATCCCAGCACTTAGGGAGGCCGAGGCGAGTGGATCACCCGAGGTCAGGAGTTCCGAGAGCAGTCTAGCCAAAACATGGTGAACTCCCATCTCTACTAAAAATTCAAAAATTTAGCTGGGTGTGGTGACACACACCTGTGATCCCAGCAACTCGTCAGGGCTGAGACAGAATTGCTTCAACCCTGGAGGTGGAAGTTGTGAGGTGAGAACGCGCCACTTCACTCCAGCCTGGGTGACGAGTGAAACTGCATCTCAAAAAAAAAAAAAAAAGCTAGAAGATCTACAGTTATAAACTTTGATAGCCATTAATTGACTAGATCTTCAACCTAAACTAGAGGTAAAAGAGGGGGAAAGAAAATGGAATGAAGTAAACAGTGATACACAAAATAATTGTCATTTTGTCCCTGCCTGTCATTCCCTCATTCTAGTCTAACTCTTTCTACCTGGCCACACTTCTTTAACTCAGATAAAGCAAGCTCATTGTCACCTTAGGACAGACAGAGTCTCACTCTGTCACCAGGCTGGAGTGCAGTGGTGCAATCTTGGCTCACTGCAGTCTCCACCTCCAAGGTTCAAGCAATTCTCCTGCCTCAGCCTTCCAAGTATATGGGATTACAAGCACTCACCACCACACCCAGCTAATTTTTGTATCTTTAGTAGAGACAGGGTTTCACCATGTTGGCCCAGGCTGGTCTCGATCTCCCGACCTCGTGATCCGCCTGCCTTGGCCTCCCAAAAAGCTGGGATTACAGACGTGAGCCACCGTGCCCAGTCACCTTAGGACTTTCAAACCAACTATTCCCTAAACTTGGGAGTCCTTTTCTCATTTTGACTGAGTTGTCTCCTTGTAGTGCAGGTTTCTGTTTAAATGTTATTCTAAAGAGATTTGCTTTGTAATATTTATCAGTAATATTTTCTTGTTTGTTGTCTGTGCCATGCTTTGCAAATACATGTGTGCAGACACGCAGTAGTGCTGACTCACTTGTCTGCACTAGAAAAATAAGATCTAAGAGATCAAGGATTTCGTCTGTCTTGTCCACCCGATTTTTCCAGCACCTCACACATGTTAGGTGCCCAGTTGATAATTGTTACATGAATGAATACTATAGGAGCATGTTCATACAGAGTTAACCTAGTCTGGGGCTTCAGGGAAGGGCCTCTAAGGAAGTGACATTTAAGCTAAGGAAATCGGTTAAGTGAAAAGTTGGGCAAAGGGTAATTGTGATTGATAAAGCAACCTCCGCCTACCGGGTTCAAGGAATTCTCCTGCCTCAGCCTCCCAAGTAGCTGGAATTACAATTTGCCACCACGCCTAGCTAATTTTGTATTTTTAGTAGAGATGGGTTTCACCATGTTGATTAGGCTTGTCTCAAACTCCTGATCTCAGGTGATCCACCCACCTCAGCTTCCCAAAAGTGCTGGGATTACAGGCATGAGCCACCATGGCCGGCCTCCTTTTGCCATTTATTACACGAACTTTGTAACTTTATTCTCTTCCCTTGGCCAGATAAATGGAAAAGCACAAGAAATTCTACACTTTAGGTATATTTAATGTAATTTCTGTTTCTGGCAGCTCTTCTCAGTTCTCCAGAAATAAGATCTTGGTTTCTCTGTTTTATAGTTCTTGGTTCATTGATAGTAGCCATATGTGGGTTCTTCTTGAGTGTTTTCTGGAACTGCCCTGTGTTTGGAGAAACCGAGTCATGAATTTCAGTTATGTCTATAGGAGAAAAATATTGTTTCTCATTGAGTTTTCTCAGTGCACTGGGTTTCAGAGAGCTATCCTTAGGCTCAAAACAGTATATAATGAAAGAGTAGAGTGTAAGTGCAAATATATAAATAGATAATTAAAGCCAGGGATCCTAAAAGCTAACCTTTCAGTTATCCCATGAGGGTCATTAAATCTGTTTTACAGATGAAGAAACTGAGTTATGCAGTAACTATATGTGACTACCTATAGGCATAAAGTTGAGAGGTCAGAGAAGTGAAAGATACTAGAGCCCCAGGTTTGGAATCATGCCAGTTGTGTTTTGCTTGTTATCCTGATATTTGGTTAAGCAGGTCTTTCATTGGGAAGCAGACCATGCAGGAACTGTAATCATGCTTCTGGTGCTTCTTTTACCTTTATTCTGGTGAAAGGGACACTGAGGATCTTTTAAGCAGTGCTCTTCCAGTTTCATTGCTGTACAACAAAGGTTTAGACTGGATGGTGTTGAATGTGACATAGAGAAGGTTTTGTTTTCAAGGGCATCAGTTGTTACTTTCCTTACTGCTCCATCGTTATTCTAAATATGATGGAGAAAATAAAATGTTTACCTGCATACCTGTTCTCATAATTTCTAGCGAACTATGAGAAGTCAATTATGTCTGCAGTAATGTGTGTAATTTCACCTGAGGAATATGGTTTCTGCCAATACTCTTATAGCAGTGCCTTTTATCCAAGAACGTTAATCAAAATCACCTGTGGAGCTTTAAAAGCTGCAGATGCCATGGTCAAAACAGCATTCTTCCCAATAATAAAAAAAACGATATAGTGGAATACTATGGCAGCTGTTAGGAATGGAGATCTTTATGGCATAATGTCAAAGACACATTGCATTGTATAAAAAGGTAAACTGGTGCTTGCTTAGGCAGCACATATACTAAAACTGGAATGACACAGAGAAGATTAGCATGGCCCCTGTGCAAGGATGACACGCAAATTCATAAAGCAGTTCATATATTTTTTTCTGAGGCGGAGTTTTGCTCTTGTTGCCCAGACTGGAGTGCAGTGGTGCAATCTCGGCTCACTGCAACCTCTGCCTCCCAGGTTTAAGTGATTCTTCTGCCTTAACCTCCCAAGTAGCTGGGATTACAGGCATGTACCACCATGCCCAGCTAATTTTTTGTATTTTTAGTAGAGATGGGTTTTCTCCATGTTGGTCAGGCTGATCTCGAACTCCTAAGCTCAGGTGATCTGCCGGCCTTGGCCTCCCAAAGTGCTGAGATTACAGGTGTGTGTGAGCCACGGCACCTGGCCCTGACCAACATTTTATTTTTATTTTTTGAGACAGAGTCTCTCTCTGTCGCCAGGCTGGAGTGCAGTGGCACGATCTTGGCTCACTGCAACCTCCGCCTTCTGGGTTCCGGCAATTCTTCTGCCTCAGCCTGCTGAGTAGCTAGGACTACAGATGCACTCCACCATGCCCAGCTGAGCTGATTTTTGTATTTTTAGTAGCGACATGAGGTTTCACCATGTTGGCCATTATGGTCTCAATCTCTTGACCTTGTGATCCACCTGCCTTGGCCCTCCAAAGTGCTGGGATTACAGGTGTGAGCCACCGCAGCTGGCCCTGACCAACATTTTAAATGCTTCACATTAGCATTTAGCTAGAAACCCTACTGGTTTGTTTTCTTGGGTCTGTAGCTGTTGCCTTGGCCTCATATTTATAATTCATTTTTTCAAACTGGCAAGAAATCAGAATCGTGGAAGTTGCTAGCATAGCACTTCATAGTTAAAATTTATGGTGGCAGCCAAGAGCTGTGCCCACACTGGCTTCTCAAAGCCTTCTCATACCCTTTCACAGTACAAACTACTTAAAAACAAAATGAAACGCATAAGCCTGTGTCTGTTATGTTACTGCCTTCTGCAGTCAAGTAGCATTGTTCCTTTACATTTTTCAGCTCCTCAGGGGTGGAGGGTGGATGAGAAAAATCACGACAGTACTCTTTCTCTTAAAAGAGCTGTGAATTAATTGCTCTTGATTGAGATTTACACTATTCCTGGATTCATTGGGGGCACTATAAACAAATTTTGGGTTTTTTTGTTTTGTTTTTAATTGAGGCAGAGTCTTGTTCTGTCACCCAGGCTGGAGTGCAGTGGCACGATTTTGGCTCACTGCGAACTTCTACTGCCTGGGTTCAAGTGATTCTAAAACCTCAGCCTCTTGAGTAGCTGGGACTACAGGCATGTGCGACCACAACCACCTAATTTTTATTTTATTATTATTTTTTGAGATGGAGTTTTGCTCTTGTTGCCCAGGCTGGAGTGCGATGGCACCATCTCAGCTCACTACAGCCTCCACCTCCCAGGTTCAAGCGATTCTCCTACCTCAGCCTCCAAGTAGCTGGGGTTACAGGCATGCATCACCATGCCCAGCTAATTTTGTAGTTTTAATATAAGAGATGGGGTGTTAGCTGGGCACGGTGGTTCACGCCTGTAATCCTAGCACTTTGGGAGGCCGAGGTGGGTGGGTCACCTGAGGTCAGGAGTTCAAGACCAGCCTGGCCATCAGGATGAAACCCCATCTTTAAAAAAAAAAAAAAAAAAAAGAGAGAGAGAGAAAAATAAAAGAGATGAGGTGTCACCATGTTGGTCAGGCTGGTCTCGAACTCCCCACATCAGGTGATCCACCTACGTTGGCCTCAGCCTCAGCCTCCCAAAGTACTGGGATTACAGGTGTGAGAGCCACTGCGCCCAGCCTGACTGGCTAATTTTTTTGTATTGTTAGTAGAGTCGTGGTTTTGCCATGTTGGCCAGGCTGTTCTCAAACTGCTGAATTGACATTTTCTCAGCAGTTCTCTCTGTAGTCTAATTGCTAGATGTTTAACTTCAAAAATTCCACACTATGTAGCACTTGCCAATTTAAAAGACTCAGAGACTGCTGGGGCATTAAAAACCCAGCTTTATTTCTGTCTGCAGATTTAATAAACAATACCTTCATAGTCCAGAAACCAATTAAAAATCATTGGTTTATTTTAACAGAGCCATACCTTTCAAGGTCTTTTCTGAGAAGTATCATTACCAGTCACTTTCTTATTGACAAATTATAGGGAGGAGTCATCTGAAGAGACCTCTGTATCCTTCCTTTCCTTGTACAGGATGGAGGGCGTTTTCCCTGTAGGTTTGTGGCTAGCTGCTAGTTGTTTTTTTTGGGGGACAGAATCTTGGTCTGTCCCGAGGCTGGAGTGCAGTGGCGCGATCTTGGCTCACTGCAACCGCTGCCTCCCAGGTTCAAGTGATTCTCCTGCCTCAGCCTCCCGAGTAGCTGGGACCACAGGTGCACGCCACTACACCCAACTAATTTTTGTATTTTTAGTAGAGATGGGGTTTCACCATGTTGGCCAGGATGGTCTCGATCTCTTGACCTCGGGATCTGCCTGCCTCAGCCTTCCAAATTGCTAGGAGAGCCTGGCTGAGCTGCTAGTTTTATGTGTGCAACAGAGTATTTAGCCTAGCCTTGCTAGATGGCCTTACTGAAATGCTATGCTCCGTTATCATTGTGTGACCTTAGGTGATTTATTTCATCTAAATTTGATCTATTTATGAGGTAGAGATAACATCTGAATGGCTTTTCTCACAGGGTGGTTTTGAAGATTAAATGAGATAATGTAGCACTTTGTTAACTGTAAAGTATAATGCAAATGTAAAGTATTATTTTTTAGGAATCTTCAAATGTAGCAGACTCAGTAAATGTTTAGGTAAAAATTATGGCAATTCTAGATATTTTTTTGTCTACAGTATTGTGATATAAACCGTATGAGTTGGCTAAGTAGGAATCAAACCCATTGAGGTTTGAGTATGTACTGTAAAGCTACACTTCTGGGTTTGTAGTCCAGTCTCCTCAGTTCCTAGCTTAGACTAGTAACTAGAGCTACTGGTACCCAGAGTGACTAGTTACACTGGTAACCAGAGTTACTGGTACCCAGAGTGACTAGTTACACTAGTCAACCAGTTACTAGTATAGTACCCAGTGACTAGTTACCCTAGTAACTAGTTACCGGTACCCAGAATGAGTTACACTAGTAACTAGAGTTACTGGTCAAAGCTAGTAACTGAGGAGTATTATAAATAATAAACGAACAGGCAAGATGCTGTGATTCATGCCTGTAATCCCAATACTTTGGGAGGCCAAAGCAGGAGAATTGTGTGAGGCCAGAAGTTTAAGAGAAGCCTGAACAACATAGCAAGACCTTGTCTCCACCAAAAAAACTGAAAAAGTTAGCCAGGTTTGGTAGTACATTCCTGTAGTCCTAGCTACTTGGGAGGAAGGCTTGAGCCCAGGAAGTCAAGGCTGCAGTAAGTTATGAGCAGGTCATTCTACTCCAGTCTAGGCAACAGAGGGAGACCCTGTGTCTAAAAAAATTTTTTTCAATAAGTAAAGCATAATAGTACCTGGCACATAATAAGCACTCAGTATTATTAGATATTGCAGTGAAACTTTCAGATAAACATGGCTGATTGAACCGGTTCTACTCCCTTTGAAAAACCCAAACAAATAGCGGTAAAAGGATTTTTTTTTTTTTTTTTTTTTTTTTTTTTTTTTTTTTTTTTGCTGCCCAGGCTGTATCACCATGTTGGCCAGGCTGGTCTCAAACTCCAGACCTCAGGTGATCCACTTGCCTCGGCCTCCCAAAGTGCTGGGATTACAGGCATGAGCCACCACACCACCCAGCCTGTAAAAGGACTTTTAAAGGTACAAGAAAAATAGGAAAAAGACAAGCAGAGAATAGATGTCAGAAAACAGATGGAAAACTAGTTACTGACCAGAAAAAGCTAAAAATTAAGTAGGGCTAGATTTAGGAAGAGCCAAGAAGGTACAACAAGCCAGTTTGTATTACAGGATTCTGGAAAGGCCACTAGGTATCCCTGACAATGGGGGTACGGGTGGAATTTAGAAAATGGGAATTGGCCAGGCTCAGTGGCTCACACAGAATCCCAGCACTTTGGGAGACTGAGGCAGGAGTATTGCTTGAGTCCCGGAGTTCAAGACCAGCCTGGGTGACATGGCAAAACCCTGTCTTTAAAAAAAATAAATAAATAAAAGTAAAAAGAACATTGGTAGATAGCTTATACCCCTGCCTTAATTTCCTCTCTCACCCAGACAGGAAACAGGTTTCTTTCTGGAGAAATTGGCCCAAGGATGAGGAGCTATGGATAGTTTGGAAGATGCCCAACAAAATATCTAGGTCCTTGATCAGTCATCCTACAGTGAAACAATGGCCTAACAGCAGTGTACACAACTTCCAAACAACATTAAAAAGATATTTAGTTGATACATAATTTGGAAGAAGGAAAAACATCTAATAAAATTGCCTAGTATCAAAGGTGTAATAGTAAAAAAGCTTAGAGTCCAAAAGCTTAATTTTGTTAAGATTAAGGATTGTTCGGGATTAAGATATCTGAGTTAACTAGAACTGTTGGCCCATGGGTACATCTTGTGATATTCTATCATACTTTTACCCTTTATTCAATAATTATATGGCTTCTATAAGGCCTGTCATCAAATTTTTAAAAAATGATAATTGTGGCGTTAAAAAAAATAAAATTGCCAGCTGTGGTGGCTCACATTTGTAATCCCAGCACTTTGGGAGGTGAGTGGATCACTTGAGGTCAGGAGTTTGAGAACAGCCTGTCCAACATGGTGAAACCCTGTCTTTACTAAACATACCCCCCCCACACCAAAAAAAAGTCAGGAGTGATGCTGTGCATCTGTAATCCCAGCTACTAGGGAGGCTGAGGCAGGAGGATTGTTTGGACCTGGGAGGTGGAGGTTGCAGTGAGTCGAGTTTGAAACACTGTACTCCAGCCTGGGCGACAGAGTCAGTCTCCCTCTCAAAAAAAAAAATAATAATAATTAATAGATCATTTTTCCTTTTCTGTTTTTTAAAGATAAAGTCTTGGTTTGTCACCCTGGCTGGAGTGTGGTGGCACAATCACGGCTGTCAGCAGCCTCAACCTCCATGCTTAAGCAATCCTCCTAACACACCCATCCGATTAGTTTTTGTAGAGATGGTGTCTCACTATGTTGCCCCCCCAGGCTGGTCTCAAACAAAGGGAGGAGAAGCTTGCAGTAGGTAGGGATCAGTTAGAAGCTATGCTGACCCTTTAGGTGGATAATAGTCAGTGCTGTTTTTTCTTTCTTTCTTTTTTTTTGGCCAGGCCCCCATGCCTGAAATCCCATCACTTTGAGAGGTCAAGGCAGGTGGATCACTTGAGCTCAGAGATTCAAGACCAGCGTTGGCAACATGGCAAAACCCCTTCTCTACCAAAAATGCAAAAATTAGCCTGTCTCATAACCTGGTCTCTAAATAAATAAATAGGCCAGGTGCAGTGGCTCACATCTGTAATCCCAGCACTTTGGGAGGCTGAGGTCAGGAGTTCGAGACCAGTCTGACCAACAGGGTGAAACCCTATCTCTACTAAAAATAAAAAAAATTAGCCAGGATTGGTGATGTGCACCTGTAATCCCAGCTACTGGGGAGGCTGAGGCAGGAGAATCGCTTGAACCAGGAGACGAAGGTTGTGATGAGCTGAGATTGTGCCACTGCACTCCAGCCTGGGCGACAGAGTAAGACTCCATCTCCAAAAAATGCTGGTTTTTTTCTAAGAGAAATATAATTATTAATGTAAATAATATAGATCCTCAAATAGCTCTGAATTCTGAAGCCATAGTGATAGAGTGCCCTTAATTATTTTGGAGATAGGGTATTAGAGGACAGTAATTGATTTTGGGGGGGTTTGTGGAGAGGGGTGTGTATGTGTTGTTTTTTTGGAGACAGACTCTCATTCTGTCACCCAGGCTGGAGTCCAGTGGCACTGTCACAGTTCATTATAACCTCAAACTCCTGGGCTCAAGCAGTCCCCCCACCTCAGCCTCCCAAGTAGCTAGGATTACAAGCACACAACCACCACACTTAATTTGTAAAAAAAAAAAAAAAAAAAAAAAAGTTTCACTCTGTCCCCAGGCTGGAGTGCACTGGAGTGATCTTGGCTCACTACAACCTCTACCTCCTGGTTCAAGTGATTTTCCACCTCAGCTTCCCAAGTAGGTGGGATTACAGGCACACTCCATCAAGCCCACCTAATTTTTGTATTTTAGTAGAGATGGGGTTTTACCATGTTGGCCATGCTGGTTTCGGAACTCCTAGTCTCAGGTGATCCACCCATGTTGGCCTCCCAAAGTGCTGGGATTATAGGTGCGAGCCACAGTCCAGCCTAATTTATAAATCTTTCGTAGAGATAGCATCTTGCTATGTTGCTCAGGCTTGTCTTGAACTCCTGGGCTCAAACAGTCCTCCCACCTCAGCCTCCCAAAGTGTTGGGATCTCAGGCATGAGCCACCGCGCCTGGCCCAGTTACTGATTTTGGACAGTCCATAACTCACTCTTCCCTTCTGTCTGTTGAGAAAAGGAGTTGTGGTAGCCTTCGTACCTAAAGATAAATTGTCAGTTTACTTTTCCCTGTGCTACAACCAAAGACTGACAGTGAATCTTGCTACCCCTTCAACTGACAATGAAAGGAGGCAAGCAAAGAGTAGCATGTGCTCTTGGGAGAAAACACTGCATTTATCCAAGAGGAAAGTTAGATTTTTCTTTTCTCATAAAATAACACTTGTCATCGAGCAATCAGAATTCTGAAAACCTGAAAACATCTCCCTCCAGGAAGAAGCACATGCCCCTAAATCATAGGCTCAATAAAGCTAGCCAAGAATTAGCCAAAGATTACATGCAATCCACTGGTTGGTTTGTTTAGTAACAGAAGGAAAGGAAGATTCATCTAGAGTCTAAAAGAACAAGGGGTTGGGTACAGAAGGAAAGCTGAATCTGCAGTGTGTAAATGGAGAGGAAGTGTTGAAAAGATGGCTGTATGAGCTGTTAACACTGATGCGTGTTCAGACAAGTTTCGGAACTGTGTGGACAAGGGTAGGGTGTTGTCTTCAGTCACACTAAAAGGACCTCAGAAAAATATTCTTTTTTGCCACCCTGCAAGATTTCAGAATACCTTCAGTGGAAGAAGTATCTAAATTATTTATTAGACATTAAGCTTCAGGAAAGCAGGGACCATTTCTTATTTTCTGTAATGTCTAGTATTCAGCACAATGTCTAGAATTTTCTAGTAACCAAATGTTTACTAAGTCAGCATTATTTATAGATGCAGACACAGGAATATACTCTTGTTTCTGAGACTATAAAGCATCGGTAGATGATATAACTAATTCATAATAATCTGATATTTATGAAAGGTTTGTTAATATTTCTTGTAGTCTGTAGATGGACTCTTGTTTTGAGACAGAGTCTTGCTCTGTTGCCAGGCTGGAGTGCAGTGGTGCAATCTCGGCTCACTGCAACCTCCGCCTCCTGGGTTCAAGCAATTCTTCCACCTCAGCCTCCTGAGAAGATGGGATCACAGGCACGTGCCACCACCCCTGGCTAATTTTTTTGTATTTTTAGTAGAGACAGGGTTTCACCGTGTTGGCCAGGATGGTCTCCATCTCTTGACCTCTTGATCTGCCCACCTTGGCCTCCCAAAGTGCTGAGATTACAGGCATGAGTCACTGCGCCCAGCTGATGGACTCTTTCTAAATTCTATCTATACATGCCAGTTTTAACGTGTTTAGAAAAGTTTATGCTGGCCAGGCATGGTGGCTCACGCCTGTAATCTCAGCACTTTGGGAGGTCGAGGCGGGCAGATCACGAGATGAAGAGGTTGAGACCACCCTGGCCAACATGGTGAGACTCTGTCTCTACTAAAAATGCAAAAATTAGCTTGGTGTGATGGCACACACCTGTAGTCCCAGCTACTCGGGAGGCTGAGGCAGGAGAATTGCTTGAACCCAGGAGGTGGAGGTTGCAGTGAGCTGAGAACATGCCACTGTACTCCAGCCTGGTGACAAACTGAGACTCCGTCTCAAAAAAAAAAAAAAAGAAAGAAAAGTTTATGTTTTTACTAAGTAAGCTTCCTTAAGGATGCTAGGAATAATCAGTTTAACCTCAAATTGGTATTATCTTAAACTCAAGCAGAGAAGTAACTCTTTCTTCCTTGTCTTGGATTATCTGCCATCCAATTAATTCCTTGTATCTCATTCTGGGCAACTGTGATACATCCATTTTTATATTTTGGCCAGTTTTGATGATCAGTTTTGTTTCATTGATATAGCGCCATCTACTGACAAAAAATGGTAATCATAAGAAGTTTTAAGTCTGTCAAAAGTCAGAGTTGGGTCTGGGCACTGTAGCTAACCCCTGTTAATTCCAGTATTTTGGGAAACTGAAGTGGGCAGATCACTTGAGGTCAAGACCAGCCTGGGCAACATGCTGGACCCCGTCTCTACCAAATATAAAAAAATTAACCGGGTGTGGTGGTGGGTGCGAGTAGTCCCAGCTACTCAGGAGGCTGAGGCACGAGAATCGCTTGAGCCCTAGAGGCATAGGTGAGCCAAGATTGTGCCACTGTGTTCCAGCCTGGGCAACAGAGGGAGACTCTGTCCCTCTCCCCCAAAAAAGTCAAATTTGGATGAAGGACTAAATAAAATAGATTTATAAGGGACTAGAATTTTAACACTGGAAAAACCCTTAGATGTTACCCAGCTTGATGATGCATTCATATAAATACATCTTATGTTACCTCTCAGTTTACTCAGATTCTGTTGTCTTTGATAACTACAGTTCTTTTTTTCCCACACTTGTTTTCCAGATTATTGCAGGGTTCCAGTTTAGAGAATTTCATGGTCATTCTGGCATTTTTATGACTCTTCCTTAGTTCTCAGAAATAAATTGGAGGCCAGGTGTGATGGCTCATGCCTGTAATTTCAGCTCTTTGGGAGGCTGACGTATCACTTGTCTCCTAAAAATTTAAAAAACTAGCCAGGCATGTAGGTGCACACCTGTGGTTCCAGCTACTCAGGAGACTGAGGCAGGAGGATTACTTGAACTCAGGAGTTCAAAGCTGCAGTGAGCCATAATTGCTTCACCTGCATTCCAACCTAGGCAGTAGAGTGAGACACTGTCTCAAAAAGGAAAAAAGTTGTAAAATAAACTAAATAGAATAAGTTAAGAAATTTGTGAATTGTAAGTTCAATTCAGGAAAGACTGCATAAAGAACAAGGGAACTTGTCTGGGCACAGTGGCTCATGCCTGTAATCCCAACATTTTGGGAGGCCGAGGCGGGCACATCACAAGATCAGGAGATTGAGACCATCCTGGCCAACATGGTGAAATCCCATCTCTACTAAAAATAAAAAAAATTAGCCAGGCGTGGTCGTGGGCACCTGTAGTCCCAGCTACTCAGGAGGTTGAGTCAGGAGAATCACTTGAACCTAGGAAGCGGAGGTTTCAGTGAGCCAAGATCATGCCACTGTGTTCCAGCCCAGGCGGCAGGGTGAGACTCCATCTCAGAGAAAGAGAGAAGAGAGAGAAGAGAGAAGAGAGAGAGAGGAGAGAGAGAGAGAGAGGAGAGAGAGAGAGAGAGGAGAGAGAGAACTTTTCAGAACATGGTGTTTTAATCATGCAGAATAATGGATTATATTACATATGTATATATGAAAGGGAAAAGTTAAACAGGTGTTTAATATGACAAGCTGTTTTTCACAGTTAAAAATTGAAGTCCAGTACTTTGATGAAAAGAAAAACATGGAATAGGAGAAAGTATGAGTCAGAGAGTAATATGTAACTTTGGTTGATATGTGTACATTTTTAGGAGGACCACTTTTCTTTCCTTTTTTTTTGAGACAGTATCTCACTCTGTTGCTCAGGCTGCAGTATAGACATGCACCACTCATGCCTGGCTAATTTTTGTATTTTTAGTAGAGACAGGGTCTCACCACGATGGCCAGGCTGGTCTCGAACTCCTGGCCTCAAGTAATCTGCCTGCCTTGGCCTCCCAAAGTGCTGGAATTTATAGGTATGAGCCACTGCACCCGGCCTTCTCTCAATTTAATACATTATTTTAGCTACCATGCTCTTTACAGAAATTTTTGTGGAGATAAGGTCTTGCTGTGTTCCCTAGGCTGGTCACATCTGCTGGGATTGCAGATGTGAGCCAGCACGCTTGGCCCTAGCTACCACACTTTATGGTAAAAGGAGTATTGGGAGCCTTTTTAAATTAGAAAGAATGGACATAAAAGTTTTAAATGCATATACAAGAACAAAGAACTTTGCTATGAAGGCTGGGCATGGTGGCTTATACCTGTAATCCCAGCACTTTGGGAGGCCAAGGCAGGCGGATCACCTGTCAGGAGTTCGAGACCAGTCTGGCCAACACATAGTGAGACCCCCATCTCTACTGAAAAAAAAAAAAAAAAAAAAAAAATTAGCTGGGCATGGTGGCACATGCCTGTAGTTCCAGCTATTTGGGAAGCTGACACAGGAGAATTGCTTGAACTCAGGAAGCAGAGGTTATAGTGAGCTGAGACCATACCATGGCACTCCAGCCTGAGCAACAGAGCAAGACTTCATCTCTCAAAAAAAAAAGTTTGCTGTGAGATTAATTGGGGCTGTTTTATGAGCTTTCTGGCCAGACATATCAGAAAACGAAAACATGTGTATCGTGTGAGAATAGGCATAACACTTACTGTAAAGAACATACAATATTACAGTCATCTGTCATGTCCCTGGTTTTCTTACCATCCAGATATTATCTAACCAGTAAAAGTGCTCCCTAATGCCCTTTTTATTTCCTTTATCATTTTAGCAGCGTCACCCTTTAAACCAGAAAACTGGCGGGCACTATGGGGAAAAAACAAAACAAGAAGAAAGTGGAGGAGGTGCTAGAAGAGGAGGAAGAGGAATATGTGGTGGAAAAAGTTCTCGACCGTCGAGTGGTAAAGGGCAAAGTGGAGTACCTTCTAAAGTGGAAGGGGTTCTCAGAGTAAGTTTCACTGACAAAGGTAAATGTGGCCACCAGGTGTTTATCAGGAGTCTAGAGATGTATGAGACCTCCTGTGCTGTGATGGATACAGTGTGGCTCAGTCCCCGCCTTCATGGCTTATTGTTTAATTAGGAACATGGCCTACTGCTTATAATACAAAGCAGAATGACTTCTCTTTTAAAATTCTTTTGAGACAAGGCCTCGCTTTGTCACCCAGGCTGGAGTACAGTGGTACAATCACAGCTCGCTGCAGCCTCAACCTCACAGGCTAAAGCTATACTCCCACCTCAGCCTTCTAAGTAGCTGGTACCACAGGCAAGCACCACCACGTCTCACTAAGTTGCCCAGGTTTATCTCTTAACTCCTTGCCTCAAGCGATCTTCAGACCTGGGCCTCCCAAAGTGTTGAGACTACAGGCATGAGCCACCGTACCCAGACCATGGTAATCTCTGAGAAACAGTTTTGTGTGTGGCTATAGACCAATTTACATTTAGAAAGAAAAGTCATTTGCCTTTGAAGGAAGCAAGTTTCTTAGCTTTCTATTTATATTAAAAAGCCTTCCCATTCCCCCAAGAAATTTCAGCTTTTCTGTGGACATCTGAGCTCTTGTCCTCTTACAATTATCCTTAGTATGAGTATACTTAATTTTGAGTGGAAAGTGTGACTTACTGTGCCCTCTGGTTTCAGTGAGGACAACACATGGGAGCCAGAAGAGAATCTGGATTGCCCCGACCTCATTGCTGAGTTTCTGCAGTCACAGAAAACAGCACATGAGACAGATAAATCGGAGGGAGGCAAGCGCAAAGCTGATTCTGATTCTGAAGATAAGGGAGAGGAGA
>CAUYQU010062690.1:0-25918 GCA_963574635.1 Cheracebus regulus | reverse complement strand
AATTTTTGCAACAGAGTGTGACATGGTAAAAGCCCCAAAAAACTGCATACCTCAACCATACCTCGGCTTTCTGTTGAAACTGCTCTCTATAACCCAAATGTGACAGGCAAGCAGTCCAAACCCATGCCATCTTGGCCCCTGCGACTTGTAATTTCCATCACTACCCAGACAATGTGTACAAATGCTTATCTTGACTTTTGTTAACCACTTAAGTAACAATCAGAATGTCAAAAGTCCCCTGGCCCTTGGAATGTCCAGAGCCCCACACCCTCATCTCCGCCCAGGAGGTGATTTACAGAATCCACTAGCCCTCGGAATGTCTGAAGCCCCTTACCCCCACCCCCGCCCCTCACCCTCACTCCCGAGGTGGTTGTACAGGTATAAAAGGTCTTGACACCCTCCTTTCGGGGCCACGGGTTGGAGAGACGCGAGTCCTCTGTGGCCGCTGGCAATAAAGACCCTGCCATTTGGCATACTTTTGTCTTGGTGTTGACTTTCTATGCTTGCTCCACTACAACAAGAGAAAGTACTGTATCTTTTTTTTGAGACAGAGCCATGCTCTGTTGCTCACACTGGAGTGCAGTGGCACCATCTCTGCTCACCACAACCTCCACCTCCCAGGTTCAAGCTATTCTCCTGCCTTAGCCTCCCATGTAGCTGGGATTACAGGCACACGCCACCACACCCAGCTAAGAATGTATTGTATTTCAATAGATGTGTATAGTTTTTTGTTTTTTGGTTTTTTTGAGACAGAGTCTTACTCTGTCGCCCAGGCCAGAGTGAACTAGTACAATCTTGGCTCACAGCAACCTCTGCCTCCCAGGTACAAGCAATCCACCCACCTCAGCCTCCCCAGTAACTGGGATTACAGGCCTGCACCACCCTACCCAGCTAATTTTTGTATGTTTTTAGTAGAGATGGGGTTTCGTCATATTAGCCAGGCTGGTCTCAAACTGCTGACCTCAAGTGATCCACCTACCTCAGCCTCCCAAAGTGCCAGGATTATAGGTGTGAGCCACCAAGCCTGGCCTCCATAGATGTTTTAATTGAATAGATGTTAAAATAATTACTAATGTTCAAGATGATTTAACTTCAAGGATATTCATCTGAACGTAATGGAAAGAACTTCCTCACGATTTTAATAGTTTCTGATACTTGCTTCTTTTGAGTTTACTCTCATTCTTCATTTAGCCCCTAACTCATCTGCAATTTCTGTCGCGTTAAGGTATGAAACAGAAGCCACCTTTCCCTATGCACTCTCTGTGGAGGCGTTCCGGCGCTCCCCGCTAACGCACGCTCCTGCCCCCTTCACAGGCTACATCCCTACACACACAGATGCCTCTTGTGGGACCAGGTGCAGTGAAGCCTGCTTTCTAACCTGGGTTTCCTCATCCACAAGGTATGTCTACAACCAGCACTTCCTCCTGAGAGTGCAAGGAGCTTGAGATCCCCCCAGAAATGCTCAGGGGACGTGGGCCACCTTGCGGAGAAACTCCTCCTAGCAGCAAGGGAGCATGGGAAGGAGAGGCTCTGGTACTAACCGCGGCTGGGCGACAGCAGCCCACTCGGGTATGGGACGCTCACTCTCCTCAGCTCGTCCAGCTTCTCCTGGAGCTTCCGCACTTGGCTGTCGGAGCGGCTGACCCTCTGCCGCAGGCTCTTCAGCTCACCGTTCTTCTTCTCGACCTGCTCCCGCAGGCAGCACACCTGGCTCTTGTTCTGCCGGGAGGAGAAGCAGTAGGAGTGCAGTGAGTCGATGAGCTTGCAGGCCCCTGACGCCGACAGGATGACCTCGTTGATGGACATGGGGCTGGCGTCGCTATGCTGGCTCTGCACAGCTTCCGTGGCTGGCTTGGGGGTGACATCGGCAGGAGGGGCGGAGGGGCTCTGGGAAGGCTTCTGCGGTGTCGCGGTGAGTGATGAGCTGGGGGGACTCTGGGCCAAGCCCTTGTCAGGCCCCACGCTGCTCCCACTGCAGCTTGGCTCCACATCTCTCTTCGGCCTCTTGCGGTCAATGGGATCTCGGGGGACAGACGGCCTTTCTCGGGTGTGCTTGGAGGAGAAACTGTATGAATGAAGTGAGCCGATAAATTTGCACGCCCCAGATCCTGGGGGCGTAAAGTCCTCCATGGAAATGCCACTCTTATCTGCCACACCCCCTTCGACGGAGGAGGTGGGGCTCTCCTTGCTAGCACCTGTGGCAGACACTTCTGCTTCTCCCTGGCTGCCTGCCACCATGGTGGCCCGTCCGTCTCCTGGAGTTCGTTCCAGGGCTTGCTGGGTGTGCTCCTGGCTGGCCGCCTCCCGGGCCGCCCTGGGTGCGGCTTCACCCTGCAGAGCAGCTCGCTTCACCCTACGGGACTCTGGCTTGGCCATCGGGCTTCCACTTGAGGACGGTGACCAACCAGCAGCACCTCTGCCAGTGGCAGCACTTGAGTGTCCCCTCATCACGTCCCCTGTGGCCTTGCTGGCATCTTTTCTCCGGGTGCGGCCATGGCCTCCAGCCACCCTCTTCTTCTCGGTCAGGTGGAAGATGGACGGCACAGCCGTGGGCTTCAGCAGACGGTGCTGGTCCTCCAGCCTCTTGGAGAAGCTGTCTTTGGTGAAATGCTCACTACAGAGAAATGAATACTTAGTGGGAGTCCAGTTATCCCTCTGAACAGCTTTCAACCATTGGATTAGACGTTTTGAGTCCTTTAGGGGGAACCTATAGGACAAATGACAAAGTAGTTAGAAATAATTAAACATCTCCCTTAAAATGATCAACTGTAAAAGCAAAACAAGTGTTTTCACGAACACCCAAGCTGTAATGACTTCATCCATTTAAAAAAATACTTCAATGCTGATTGGGCCTCATGAAAAGAAAAAATTATTAAAAATTAAAGAAAAAAACTACTTCAAAAAGATTTAAGGAACATCTTCTACCTGCAAATTATTACTGGAGTAGAAATCTAAAAGACCCATTGTCTACCCTTAAGGAGCCTATGGTCCGTAGGGCAGATGGGAATGAAGGTAACTAACTCCTCCCCAGGCTGTGGTAAATGCCCTATGGTGGCACAGGATGCTTAGAGACAGGGCTAGGATGGCCTGGGGACAGCAGGAAATAGCTCCTAGAAGCTGACTGCTAACCAACCCTCCTGACCTACCTGTTGGGTACCTAAGACTTTGGGTGCTAAAACCAGGGCCAGCTTCCACAGAGATGGGGGCATGAGAGGTCAGGACAGCACAGAGGCAGCCCTGGCTTTGCACAAGCAGCTGAGAATGTGGAGCCCTCCAGAAGACTCTAGAGCTGCGGTTCTGCGGTCCTGCTGCACGTCCACCTCCAGGAGTTAAAAATGCTTCTTATAAAAGTTGGCAAGCCCAGGGCAGGGCACAGTGGTGCTCACCTGCAGATCCAGCTAATGGGGAGACTGAGGCTTGAGAATTCTTTGAGCCGAGGAATTCGAAGTTACAGTGACCTAAGATTGCACCACTGCTCCCCAGGCTAGGCAACAGAGAGAGACCCTGTCCTCTCCCCTCAAAAAACTCAACCAACCCAGATGTACCTTGAGGACATTATACCGAATGAAATAAGCCAGTTGTGGCCAGGTGCAGTGGTTCAAGTCTGTAATTCCATTACTTTGAGAGGCTGAAGTGGGTGGGTCACCTGAGGTCAGGAGTTCAAGACCAGCCTGGCCAACATGGTGGAATGCTGTCTCTACTAAAAATACAAAAATTAGCCAGGTGAGGTGGCATGCTACTCCTAGCTACTCAGGAGGCTGAGGCAGGAGAATCACTTGAGCCCAGGAGTCAGAGTCTGAAGCCAGCCGAGATCGCACCACTGCACTCGAGCCTGAGTGACAGTGACTCTGTCTCAAAAAAAAAAAAAAGCCAGTTGCAAAAAGTCAATCACTGCATGGTACCACTCATATGAAGTACTGAGAGTAATCAAATTCATAGAGACAGGAAAATGGGGGTCGCCAGAGCGTAGGGAGAGGAGGACTGGGGAGTCAGTGTTTAATGGGTACAGAGATTTGGCTTTACAAAATAAAAATAATTCTGGAGCTGGATGGTGATGATGGTGGCACAACAACATGAATGTATTTATTGCCATGGACTGTGTACTGAAAAACGGTTAGGAAAGGCTGGGAGCCGCAGCTCATGCCTGTGATCCCAGCTACTCTGGAGGCTGAAGTGGGAGGATCGCTTGGGTGCAGGAGATTGAGGATCACACCAATGCACTCCAGCCTGGGTGACAGAGTGGGACTCTGTCTCCAAAGAGGATGGTAAATTTCATGTTATGTGTATTATACCGTAATTTTAAATTTGGGGAGAAAAACAAGCAGTGCTGGAAGATACTGAATAGGATACTTAGTCATTTCTTATTACCTAATAAAGATCCTTCATAACTATTTCTTCTTTAAGGCAAGTTCTGTGTTTAAGAAGGCCTGGCCGGGCACGGTAGCTCACACCTGTAATCCCAGCACTGCTGGAAGGCCGAGGTGGGCGGATCACTTGAGGTCAGAAGTTCAAGACCAATCTGGCCAATATGGCAAAACCCTGTCTCTACTAAAAATACAAAAAATTAGACCGTGGTGGCACATGCCTGTAATCCCAGCTACTTGAGAGGTTGAAGCAGACGAATCGCTTGAACCTAGAAGGTGGTGGTTGTGGTGAGCCAAGATCGCACCACTGCACTCCAGCCTGGGTGACAGAGAGAGACTCCATCTCAAAAAAAAAAAAAAAAAAAAAAAACCGGCCCGAATGTGCACATGAGGGGTAGAGTGGTCGGTTCTAACTGCTATTTGCTCCACCTGAGGCCAGTGTGGACCAGGACAAAGCCTAACGGGATGAACTGGGGCATACCAAGCAACAGGACTTTCTAACCTCCTTTCTGAATGCTTTGTGAGGCCAATTCCAAAGATAGGCCCCTCACTGCTAATTTCAGTGTCCTTTCCCCTATACCATGGGGGAGGCCCCTCACTCCCAATTTCAGTGTCCTTTCCCCTATACCATGTTAGATCGTTGCAACACGTCACCGCCTTTTCAAGAACAGTAACAAAACTTTTAGGACACAAGCTCTGAAAGAAATTGTCAAGAAAGCTGGCTCGCTGCTTGTGAAATAATCTAATGTTACTAATCCTTTTGATACATTGTAACGATTGCAGATGTACAGCAAAACACCGTGTACTGTGAACTTTCAGTAACACTATATATAACACGTGCCATTCCCGTCTTTAAAACTTAAATAACACCAAGCAACATAAAAAAAGAAACATCTGCAAAGTGGTTTTTAAAGTCTGTTCCCTGTTCTGGTGCCTCCCGCGTGTAATCCGCATAAATCTCACTTTAATAGGCTGAACCCACAAGGCCTTACGGGGGTTTGGGCGCTGCCACGGGGGCCCACGTGGGAAGTGGCCGAGAGCCCCGGGCCAGGCTCTCCCGGAGCGCAGAAGGATGCGACCCCCAGCCGGCCGCCCCGCAGGCTCTCAGAGCGGACCCCCGTCCCGGAAAGCCCTCCCGGGGGCTGTCAACTAGGGACACGCAAGTCGCAGCTGCCCGGCCGCTCCTGCTCGCAGACATCCAGGCCGGCCGCCCGCGGTCCGGAGAAGCAGCAGTCGCGGCCGAGCAGGACAATCAACCCCGGAGCAGCGCTTCTAGAACGTGCGGCTTCCGAAGCCCCGGCGCGGGCCGGATCCATCGCGCGCAGGGCGGACCCGGGCGGCCGGAGTGGGGGCGGCCGCGCTGCCCGAACCCGGCCCAGAGACGGCGGCCGGGCCAAGGTCACACAGCGTCCGCGCCCGTTCCCCCGCGCCCCGGCCGCCGAGGCCCCGCGCCCCCCGGCCCCTGTGCTCGGGCCGGCAGCGCGGCCTCAGTTTCTCCGTGCGTCCGGGGCGGGGGCGTGGCGGCCCGGAGCCCGCGTACCTGTGGAAGGAGACGGCGCGCTTCTCGCCCTTGCCCTGCCGGTTGGAGCAGTTCACGGCCGCACAGCAGATCACCATCTCGGGTCTCTGCCCAGCCGCGCCGCCAGGCCCCGGCCCTCGCCACCCGCCCGCCCGCGGACCGCCCCGAGGGAGGGAGCGCGGCGGCAACACGGCTCGGGACGTGGGCCGGCCCGCGGCGTCCGCGCCGTACGTCAAGATGGCGGCGCAGGCGCCCGTCGCGGTCCCGCCCCCGCCCGCGCCCTCTCCTGCCGCGCGCTCGGGCGTTTTCGGGACCAGCGGGGCGCAACCGGACCCTCGTAGCGTCGGCCGGCAGGCGGGCAGGCGGGCGGGGGAGTTGCCCGGGTTGGGCAACTCCGTACGGCGACATGGGCGCGCCGAGCACGGCCGTACTGCAAGATGGCTGCTCGGAAAGGGAACCAGCCCTCTACCGCCTCGACAACTGCTCCCGGGTCCTTTAAGAGGAGGAAGCGCCACCCATGCCACGCAGTATCCCGTCGGAGAGCAGAGCGAGCCATCGTCCCGCAACATGTCCCCACGCCACCACGGGGCACCCCGGGGCTCGCGTCGGCCCGGCCGTACGCCAAAATGGCGGCTCCCGCGTATTTCCGCTCGCGCACTGTATGGTCTTCGCCGCCTGCGTCCGCGCCCCGATTGGCCCCCGCGGCGTCCCGTCGTCGCGTCGCGCTGTGGACCCGTCGGAGCGACGCCGCTCAGGTCAGTCGGCGGCCGGACAGGAAAGATGGACGCAGGTGAGGAGTTGCCGGGGGCCGGCCTTTCCGCGGGAGATGTTCGCCTTGTCCTCGGCCTCCCCTCCTCGGGCGGAGCTGCCGCGACTGGCCCCGGGGCACGCCAGGGCGGTTCAGGCTGGGCCAGAGCGGCGGGTGCGGGCCCTGCGGGAGCGTTGGGCGGTAGTGGTGGGTGGTGGGCGGTGGGCGGTGGGCGGTGGGCTTTGGGCGCGGAGGGGGACGGCGCCGTGGATCCGGCCTTCGGTCGCACTGGAGCTTTTGCTGCTTTTCGCTTCCTCCCGGAACGCTGCGGAGGTTGTGGCTGCACAGGCCGTTGCGCCAGGTCGGCCGTGGAGGGCGGCGGGGCCTGCCGGGCGGGCAGAAAGGCCGTGGCGGACCGGGCGGCCGCGGTCCGGGAGGGGACGCGAGCGGCGGCTGAAAGCGTAGCCTTCCCGCCGCTGAGCGTGAAGGGTTGGAAATTCTCTAACTTTTATGAAGTTACTGGTTGGTTGGAGGCGAGAAACATGCCGTGTACATCACAGTATATGCATCGTGTTTGTTTTTGTGTTCCATTTAGTAACCAGTAGATCCTCCAAGCTTCTTTTCCGTGACGAGAAAGAGAAACAGTAAATTTGTCTCATCGGTCTTAGTTTCTTGGGGTCCTGAAAGAGAGAGAGAGAGAGTGTGTGTGTGTGAGAGTGTGTGTGTAGAGGGAGTATTGGGGGGGTGTGTGTGTAGAGTATTTGGGGGGGTGTGTGTGTGTAGAGGGAGTATTGGTGTTTTTGCCTATCCTGTCATGCTTGGCAAGATATTTTGAGTCAGTACCAAACCCATCTAGTTTTAGTCCTTTCTAAAGGACTAGTCCTTGGCCGTCTAGTTTTAGTCCTTTCATTCTTTGTGGGAACTGATTTGCCTTCTACCAAGTATCCCCCATCTGTAAAGAAAGATTTTCATCTAGTTTAATTCTGTCGTTCTGAATGGCATTGTTTTTACTTTTCCTGGCAGCTACAACATAAATTTACTAAGATCTGAGTTGGAAAACTAATGTGTATGGCCAATATCTGTTTAAATGGTTTGTAGCAGCTCACCACGTAAATGTGTTAGGTGGCTGGAGGAAGCCGGAGCCCTGACTCCCTAAGTAGCATGTTGACCAGGTGTAGATCTTGTGAAGTTTGTTTTTAAAATAACTGTCAGACACAGTTGTGCTATTTGCAGCTGTGTATTATTTGTTTACTATTTTTACTGTTATTATTTGTGATGCAGGATTTTTCTCAGCCACTTTGCCAGCTAGAGACCTCCGGCTGGTGACACCCCTGCCCAGGTCTTGCTTGGGTCCAGGCTTGCCACAGGAGATGCCCTGTCTACTTGGCCCGCCTGGTGGCACCTGGTTTGCACTCTGGCATGGATGCCATGGCCGCCGTGACTGCATGCTCAGCCCCTGGCTTGAGTGGGTGTGAGAGTGAGTGAGTGCAGGGTCCCGCCGGCTGTTCCCAGCACCAGCAATGGAGTGTGAGCTCTGCAGAGCTTACAGCTGGACGTGGCAAGCAACTCTCCAAGTGGACTCCAGCGTCCATACGAGGGGAAGGCGGTGGCACCCAAGTAGGGGTGCTTGCAACCCCGAAGCCCAAGAAGAGGGGGTGTTACACTGTGTCAACAGCTGTGTCACACCCATTGCCCTGTCCCAGCCTATAGTTCTGGGGCTGGCTCTGCCCTGCTGCCGCTTCCCATTGCTGCTTCCTGTCATGTGGGGCAGCTGCCGTTTGCCCGCAGAGGGCTGAGGGCCACAGTGTTACAGCCTTCTTTGTACCTGCAGTTATTGGGTCCCTAGTTCTTGTCCAATATCCAAGAAGAATGAGATTATGCTGGCAATTGAAGGCTAAGGAGGGTGGAGAATAGTTTTATTGAGTGATGAAACAGCTCACAGCAGAGAGAGGACTCAACGATGGTCCTTTACCCAAAGTTGAGTGGCCTCTCTTCGTGGCTGGGTCCAGGGTTTTTATGGGCTCAGAATGGGGAGTGTGTGCTGATTGGTTTGTGGCTATGCAAAAAAGGCTAAAATAAAGGGACCACTCAAAGATGGGGACAACGGTGTAATAAGCCAATTAAAGAAGGGTAGGTATATGTAAAATAGGTGAAGGGTGGGGATTAATCAGAGGAAAGTGCAACCAAACAGGAGGAGAGATTTTTTTTTTGGACTATTTTTTAAAGGGAAGGGCAGGAGAGAAAGGGAGGGAAAGGGAGGAAACAAGGAAGAGAGATTCTCAATCCAGTCCTTGGATTTATCTGAGACTTGTACATTGGCTTTGAGGCTTTAGCTTTAAACTGTGGCATTAAGGTTGGGTTTCACTGGTGACCTGCCCCTGTCTGCCTAGTATTTGTCTGCCTCCTGCCTCCATCATTTGGATACCTTGAGGCTGGAGTGTCATATGAGAGACTTGGTTAAGGTCAAATACACAGTTCAGTGTCAGTCATATGACTTAAAATGTGAAAATCACCAATTTAGGAGAACAGTTATGTCCTTACATGATGTTACTTTATTTTTATCTTTTGTTTTTCCTTGACAACCAAATTGACATCATGATACTTTAATAGGACACTAGATGCTGCCGCTTGTGGGATCAAAGTAGAAAAGGTGTTTGCATTTAAAGGTCTCTGTTCATGCTGATAAAAACTTATATGATGTTTGTAGGCTATCATGGGGAATTTTCCTTCTGACTTGATGCTGTATTTCCTTTCAGGGATGATTAATGATCCACCCTGGCCAGGTGCAGTGGCTCACGCCTGTAATCCCAGCACTTTGGGAGGCCGAGGTGGGTGGATCACGAGGTCAGGAGATTGAGATCATCCTGGCCAACATGGTGAAACCCTGTCTCTACTAAAAATACAAAAATGAGCCAGGCATGGTGGTGGGCACCTGTAGTCCAGCTACTCAGGAGGCTGAGACAGGAGAATCACTTGAACCCAGAAGGCAGAGGTTGCAGTGAGCCAAGATTGTGCCATTGCACTCAAGCGTGGCGCCAGAGCGAGACTGCATTTCAAAAAAATAATAATAATCCACCCTCCTCTGATCTCTGGAGTTCTTGAAGATTCTGCCTTCCTTGACCATGTGTAATATAGTTTCTGTTTGTCCTGATAGTCATTCATTCAATACACTGTTTATTACTGACTGCCAAGTATGTGTTAAGCATTTTTCTAGACACTAGGACCAGAGAAATAAACAACATAGATGAAAACCATTGCCCCGAGGTAGCTGATGTTCTAGACATGACACCAGCATTAGCAGCAAAGTATGTGGCTGCTGGGGGACAGTGATTTGGACCAAGGATGAGGAGGATTGAAATTATAGCCAGGATGGCCAGGAAAGGTCTCACTCTGAAGGTGAAGTTCTGACCAAGACCGAAGAGCAGTGTAGGAGGAAGGGCAAGAAGCAAGAGCCTGGTGTGGCTCGGGTGCAGCAGGTGGCGGTGAGAGAAGCAGGAGCTGAGGATAGAGAGGTGGCTTGGGCTCAGTAGTGGTGCCTTGCTAGGTCATAGTGAGTACTTGAGTGTTTATTCTGAATAGGATGGCAACTCTTTGGAAAGTTTTGTTCTGGGGGAGGAGTAACATGATAGGCTGTGTTTAACGGGCTTGCTCTGGCGTCTCTTTTGAGAACGTACTGCAAGAGGGGCAAGGGCAGAGGCAGGGAGGCCAGCTGAGGGACTCTTGAACAAGGCAGCAAGGAGATGCCAGTGGCTTAGCTCAGGGTGGGTAAGAGGTGGACTTCTGCATGAGTTTTGAAGGTTGAGACAATAGAATTCGTTTATAGATTGGAAGTTGGGAGAGGGATGGGTAGAAAGGGAGGAGTTAAAGATGGCCCCAAAGTGTGTGGCCTGAGTCAAGAAACTCAGATGGAGAAGACCTGGGGAGGTCCTGCCTAGTGGAAAGCTTTCTGTCATGAATTTGGATTTACGTGTGTGAATGTGCGGTGCCTATTAGACATCCTTGTAGCAATGCTCAGTGGGCTTTTGGGTCTACAGGTTTGGAGCTAAGAGAATAAGCCTGGGCTGGAGATATATTGGAGGTCACATCAGATGAGGTCACCCCGGGTCTGAGTGTGGGTGGGAAAGAAAAGAGGCCAAGAGCTTCCTTGGGTGTGGGGAGGTCTGGGAGGTGGCAGGCAGGCAGGCCATGGTGTGGTTGTGTTCTCCACCAGTCCCTAGCATTGTCCCTAAAATCACGCTCCCCATTCAGAGGATTAGCAGGTGCCAGCACTTAAATAGTCATGCTGCCCATTCCTTGAGGACAGAGCTGGTATCTTATGCTTGTGTTTCCAATACATCACTTGTGTCTGGCATGTAAGCGGAATGTGAATTAATAATAACCTACACATTCCCCTACTATAAAAACATTCAGTTTGTGGAATTTAACATAAATCCAGTATGTTAGCATAACATGTAATGAATGCAAAGGCTGCTCACAGCAGGGCAGTGAGTTTTAATGTGTACATTCTGCCCAGTGTGTGCAGCAAAACTGTGTTTTCTAGTTTTCTGATGTAGCTGGATTTGGAGTTCTTTTCTCTCTTTGTCTCTTTTCATTCAGGACTGAACTACTAGCATCCTCATGTAAACTCTTAAGGATTCTAAAAAAAAGTAATCATATGCAAACTGTTATCTTAAACGTAAGAGTTTTCTAAAAGAAAAGAAGAACCGTTTGTTGAATTTCTAAAATATAAATCTTTTGGAAAATAGCTTCTAAATGTTTTAGGAAGATGTCTTCAAAATGAAGTGCTTTACAGCAAGCTCTTAGATCTACTCGTATATTTTTTGTAGTCCTCCCTGGTTGAATGAAGTGTAATTGGTACTAAATGGAGATAAGTTGGTTAAATTGATTGAGTACAGTTCCCTACATTTCTGCCTGTCAAATTAATAATATTAAATCGCAGGTTTTTTTTTCAAATGGAATCACCATATTAAAATGTCGTCTGCCCTCTTCTGCTTGTGATTGCAGAAGTCCCAGGGAAGAGGATGTGGAAAATCGGGTGTCTGGGATCCAGCTGACCAAATGGGAGAACTGCTTCTAAGGGGGATTCTGTCCTAAAAGTGTACAGTTCCTCTCCGTCTTTTTTTTTTTTTTTTGAGATGGAGTCTCACAGTCGCCCAGACTAGATGGAGTGCAGTGGCTCTGTCTCGGCTCACTGCAGCCTCCACCTCTGGGGTTCAAGAGATTCTCCTGGCTCAGCCTCTCAAGTAGCTGGGATTATAGGTGTGCACCACCATGCATGGCTAATTTTTTTTTTGTATTTGGTAGAGATGGGTTTCACCATGTTGACCAGGCTGTTCTCGAACTTCTGACCTCAAGTGATCGTCCCTCCTTGACCTACTAAAGTGCTGAGCATGAGCCACCGCACCCAGCCTACCTCTCCATCTTGTTCCTCCTGCATGTCATCTTTTTTAAAATTGTTTTTGGGGCAGGGTCCCACTTCATTTCCCAGACTGGAGTACGGTGTTGCAGCCACAGCTCACTGCAGTCTCGGTCTCCTGGGCTCAAGTGATCTTCTTGGCTCACATTCCTGAGCAATTAAGACTACAGGCGTGTGCCTCCATGCCTAGCTTTTTTTTTTTTTTTTTTTTTTTTTTTGAGAGACAGAGTCTCCCTGTGTTGCCCAGGCTGGTCTCAAACTGATGCTCCCACCTTGGCCTCTTAAGGTGTTGGGATGACAGGCGTGAGCCACTGAATCTGGCCTTGCATGTCATCTTATTTCAAATTAAAATCTAGGAGTCTGGAGATGGGCATTTTTAAAAAAAATATGTATGTTTTTTGGAGACAGTATCTCACTCTGTCATCCAGGCTGGAGTACAGTGACACGATCTCGGCTCACTGCAACAGGGTTTTGTCATGTTGGCCAGCCTGGTCTTGAACTCCTAACCTCAGGTGATCCACCTGCCTCGGCCTCCCAGAATGCCGGGATTACAGGTGTGAGTCACTGCGCCCGGCTAATGGGTATTTTTTTCGAGGCTTGACTCCTTTTCTCTCAGGAGCTGTGTGAAATTACCTTATATATCACATGATACAGCATGTGAAGATGATGAAATTATGACAGAGGCTGTGAAATAAGATGAGAGCCTCTCCATGGAGATTTGCTGAGGCAGCTGGCCTCAGGCCCAAGTGGATCTCATTCATCTGAGAGTCAGTGAAGGAACCTGGCTGGGCTGGCGGCTCACACCTGTAGTCCCAGCACTTTGGGAGGCTGAGGTGGATCACTGGAGCCCAGGAGTTCGAGACCAGCCTGGTCAACATAGCAAAACTCCATTTACAGAAAACAAAAATTAATCAGGCATGATGGTGCATGTCT
The DNA here is from genome assembly GCA_963574635.1 of Cheracebus regulus. Classification (NCBI taxonomy): domain Eukaryota; kingdom Metazoa; phylum Chordata; class Mammalia; order Primates; family Pitheciidae; genus Cheracebus; species Cheracebus regulus. The sequence continues at coordinate 12,938 of CAUYQU010062690.1, read as the reverse complement.
GTAGTCCCAGCCACTCAGGAGGCTGATGTGGGAGGATCCTTTGAATCCAGAAGGGGGAGGTTGCAGTGAGCTTCACACGACTGCACTCCAACTTGAGTGACAGAGCCAGACCCTGTGTCAAAAAAAAAAAAAAAAAGAAATGTTTGAGAATGGAACCATCATGTTGATTGATCTGCAAGTGTTAGTGATTGTGAACGTTAGTTTTGCACCCGTTGCGGGTTCTCACCACTGGGAAAAATTAGTGGCTGTGCACCCATTTCATGGGTGAGCACTCTGAGGCTTGAAGAAGTTCAGGCATATGTCTGCCCTGTAGCTATCAAGCAGGCTCTCAGACTCCAGAAACAAACCTCAGTAGAAATTAGAAGTGTTGGCCGGGCGCAGTGGCTCACACCTATAATCCCATCTACTCAGGAGGTTGAGGCAGGAGAATTGCTTGAACCTGGGAGGTGGAGGTTGCAGTGAGCTGAGATCTCGCCATTGCACTCCAGCCTGAGCAACAAGACTGAAACTCCGTCTCAAAAAACAAAAGGAATTAGAAGTGTTAATTCCGGAAAAGTTCTCCCTCCTTCGTTATAAAGTAAGATCTGGAAGGTCAGGGAGCTCTCTGTACTGTTCTGGGTGCCTCAGTCTGTGGCTCCTCATTGTGTCTTCCTTTTCAGCTGGAGCTGTGAGGGTGTCCAAGATGGGTGAGGTCTGCTCAGATGGCCTGCCTAGGGGATTCCCTCCTGTCCTCCAGCACAAGAGGGGCAACATGGGGAAGCACAGGGAAGACATGCTCATAACTGAAGGGATGAGAGTCTTCATTTGCTCTTTTGTAGGAGTCACTGCGGGTCCCTCGGGTCTGCGGAGCCAGCCCGTGAAGTGGGGTGGCAGGCTCCTGCTCTCTAAATGCAGTCACATCTCTTTTGGAGGATAGTTTGTTATGTTGGATTCAGTTTTGGTAGAGACTCACGTTTGGTTGGGTCTCTGTTGCCTTGTACTCAGTGCTGCACACTGTTTGGTTACAGAATGCATCCCATCCACGCTAGGTGGGGACTGCTAACCCGTCTTTGATCTGAGAAGGCAGGCCCTGAAAGAGTGGTTACTCTCCCCATGCAGTTTTGAGCTCTCTTTGTGCCTTAACTTGTCCATTTCACAGTGAGGTCACTGGCCTGTGAGGTCGCATGGCTGCTCAGTGGTGGGCTCAGACTTCTGACTCCACAGCTGGTGCTCCTGGCCATGGGGAACATGCTCCAGGGGTGTGACGTGTGGACACTCCCTGCTCGCAGCATCCTCCACGGTACAGAAAAGAGGGTGCAGTATGGTGGGAGCAGCAAAGGAATCGTGTTTCCAGTGTATCTGCAGCTGGTCCTAGGAAATGTGTGACTCACACCCAGCAGAGGGCAGGCTTCTGGGGGAGGACTGGAGTGCATTTCTCTTGACAGAGGAGTAGCGCAGCTTGGGGCACTGCTGTGTGGGAGCCCTCCTTAAGGACCCCATGGGTCATGTTCGCCGTGGCTGCGCTGCTCCTGTTCACTGCCAAGCGCTGTGGTTGCCCCTTGGTTTGCTGTCCTCAGGTTTCCTGGGCTTGTTGGTTCATGCAGTGACAAATCTGAGGCCACACACCTGTAATTGTCACAGTTACAGTTGGTGGTGTGGTGATGTATTTGAACTTAATGAAACACCTCTTACTCCCTTCGCTCTGAAGTTGGCTTCCTTGCCTGTAAAGTTTGCCAATAAACCTAAGAAATTCACCTGCTTTGCATTTTACTGCTTCTGTGACGGAAATCCCTCAACTTCCCAACTGCCCAGGTGTTGTTACCCTGCTTTCAGAGTGAGCTTGGTTCCTTTTCTTCCTTATCTACTTCTCCCATTCCTTTATCATGTATATTTTTAATATGAGGAGCTAGATATCTTAGAAGTTTCTCAGTTTCCAGATTCTGATACTACAGACTTTTATTGATTCAACGATATGGTCCTTTTCCTGATGGCATATGCTGCATTCTTCTGAAATACAGATGATCTCCAAAGTACCATGGTTTGACTCACAATTTTTTGACTTTACAATACTGTGAACGCAATATGCATTCTATAGAAACTAGACTTCGCCTTTTGAATTTTGATCTTTTCCCGGGCTAACATCGTGTGCCCAGATACTCAGGAGATGCCAGGTAGCTCCTCATGAGCCACATGATGAAGAGGGTGAATGACCCATGCTCTACGAAGCACTGTGTTGCCAGCTGAGTTTGCCCAGCTGTAGGTTAATGTGAGTGTTCTGAGAGCGTTTAAGGCAGGCTGAGCTAAGCTTTGATGCTAGGTAGGTTATGTGTATTTAATGCATTTTTTCTTTTTTTTTGAGATGGAGTTTCACTCTGCCACCTAGGCTGGAGTGCAGTGGTGCGATCTCAGCTCACTGCAGCTTCTGTCTCCTAGGTTCATGTGATTCTCCCGCCTTAGCCTCCTGAGTAGCTGGGACTACAGGCACCTGCCACCGCGCCTGGATAATTTTTTGTGTTTTTAATAGAGATGCAGTTTCACCATGTTGACCAGGCTGATATCGAACTCCTGACCTCAGGTGATGCGCCCACCTTGGCCTCCCAAAGTGCTGGGATTGCAGGCATAAGCCACCATGCTTGGTCTTAGTGCATTTTTGACTTACAGTATTTTCAACTTACAATAGGTTTATTGGACATAATCCCATCCTAAGTTAAGGAACATCTGTAGTCTACAAAGAGATACTTGCCAAAGTGTTCATTTAGCTCTGTAGTACTTTAAATAAAAGATATGTGTATCTTTAGTTCAAAGCTCGTACATTGGAACGGTCTCAAACATCAGAAGAATGTTCCAGCAGCAAGATGGAATCATTGTCCTGCAGCGTTGGAAATTGAAATTAGACCAGTGGTGTTTGCATCCTTTCTCCTTGAGAATAAATTTTGTGGATTTGAGTCTGTGTATTGGATAAAGCCTAGAGGTCAAAGAACAGCAGTGACTTCTGAAGGTTCAGGAGTGGTTTTAGAGAGGTAGCCGGGACATCATGAGTATTTTCCAACTCTTTAAAAAGACAGACATGGGCCTTAATTCTTCTCAACTCAGTTTTTGTAATCATGTGCAGAAGCAAGTAACCTTACATATATATATAAAAAGGTGAGAGAATGTAAACTTGGACTTTATTCACAGTCACGAAGCGGTTTGGTTGATACTGTCTGTGAAAGCATGGACAAGTGAAATATATAAGAGCAGAGCTCTTGGGGGCCAGGTGCAGTGGCTCATGCCTGTCATCCCAGCATGTTGGGAGGCCGAGGCAGGTGGATTGCTTGAGCCAAGGAGCTTGAGACCAGCTTGGCAACGTCTCTACAAAAAAAAAAATTCCAAAAATTAGCTGGGTGTGGTGGCACATGCCTGTAGTCTCAGCTGCTCAGGAGGCTGAGACAGGAGGACTGATTGTACTCTAGCCTGGGTAACAAAACAAGACCCTGTCTCAAAAAAAAAAAAAATAGAGCAGAACTCTTGGACAAAGTCCTGCTTGTGGAAAGCTTGTTTCATCTGGCCCCAGCCACTCTGTAATGCCTGTCATCTTGCTCAGGAAGCCACAGCACTACTCTAGAAAAAGGGCAGAGAGGGGCCTGGGTCTCCTACAGCTGAGAATTCTTTAAACAACACGCATAGGGCCCTCTGTTGTGTGTTTGTTAGTTCTGCCTGCACTGAGGGAGATGCTGGCAAGTGCTTCCCAGTCCTGTGTTTGGGAATTAGCTGCACATGCAATTAAGCCTTTTGGGTATAATAAAATGTGTGTGCGTTTGACCCTGTGGTTCTCAGTCCTTGATGTTAATGACACAGCTGACATTGAAGCCCTTCTGTCTGCCAGCCAGCACCTCATTGGAAGTGTTTGATGGAAACGTCACAACCACATTGTGAGGCTGTCCTGTTATTATCCCATTTTATGGACGATGGACACTTAAAAGTCAAGTAAGTGGCCCAGGAAACTACATCTTACCATCACCCAGGCTGGGCTTTGAACTCCAACTGCCAGAGCCAGAGCCAGCACCCTGCCCCCTGCCCCCTGCCTCCCCGAGGGGATTGTGCACAGCATAGAAGTACACACGCACAGGGATGCTCGATCTATCTGTCATGTAAACAAGGTGCTTTATTTATAGTATCAGCTTAAGTGGAGATCTGTGTTTATGTAGAATTCCAAGGAAACCGTGGGATTAGTATGATTTCAGCTACAAACCTGGGCATAAAGGCTTCTGGAAGGAGAGTCATTGCTGGGTGATGAGGCTTCATGTGATTTGTGTATTTTTGTAGTATTCAGCATTTTTTATAATTGGCGTGTCATTCTTATCAAAGTGTGGGGTTGTTATCAAAAAGTAAATTTAGATGTGGGAAAAATTCATATGTGTTTGATTTTCAAAATAGTGCTGTGAAATTGCTGGTAAAGAATGAGTGATCAGACACTATCAGAGCTGGAGAGTCGGCAGATGGGAATTGTGTGTTCCAGGTTCCCTGAGGAGCAGCTGTAGAGAGATGACTCTGGTGCCACCCCAGAATACATGATGCGCATCTCGCCACATGGGTGTTTGGCCTGGTGCCTTACTGCTGGCTGGCACCTTCTTTTTGGGGACATTGTGGGACATGGGTATCCTCAGCCACAGTTCTGTGGACAGGAAGACCCTGGGCCTCTCTAGTTTATTTTATTTATTTATTTGAGATGGAGTTTCACTCTGGTCACTGAGGCTGGAGTGCAGTGGTGCAATCTTGGCTCACTGCAACCTTCACCTCCTGAATTCAAGTGATTCTCTTGTCTCAGCCTCCTGAGTAGCTGGGATTACAGGCGCCCACCACCATGCCCGGCTAATTTTTGTACTTTTAGTAGAGATGGAGTTTCACCATGTTGACCAGGCTGGTCTCAAACTCCTGACCTCAGGTGATCGCCCGCCTCAGCCTCCCATAGTGCTGGTATTACAGCCATGAGCCACTGCGCCTGGCCTAGTTTCTTAACTGAGGTAAAACACAGTAAGATGGTGTGCAGGGCTCATTAGCGCAGCAGGTACTCCATGGCTCGGCAGCCAGCCACCTCGTTAGAAAGTGGGGTGTTGCCACATCGAAGTGGTGGCAGTGCCCTTCTGGTAGCATTGTTGAAATGAAAATAGGTTCAGTTCTTGATCACTAGGCTCTTTGTACCCAGGTACCTCTGGGGACTTGGTAGAGAGCTTGGTTTCTCAGTGTCCAGAGGTTAACTTTCTACCTAGGAGTAGCACCCCATGCTTCTCCAGCACCTGCCCCTAACCAGGAAATTGGGGTAGACCAGAACCCCCAGTCTTCCTAGCAGCTCAGTGTTTCTTGCCCCTGGAGCATCTGCCTTCATCACCGTGACTGAACGTGCTGCCAAGGTGACATCTGGTAAACCTTAGGATGGCCATGAAAAATGACTCCTTGTTCTGTTTCGTCTGTGGCTTGCACACAAAGATGAAGGGGGTGGTTTCATTTTACATTTGTCTTGGACGTTTTAAACATATTTTTTTTTTGAGACGGAGTCTCGCTCTGTCGCCGGGCTGGAGTGCAGTAGTGGGATCTCGGCTCACTGCAACCTCCACCTACTGGTTCCAAGCCATTCTCCGGCCTCAGCCTCCCAAGTAGCTGGAACTACATGCATCCGCCAACAGGCCTGGCTAATTTTTTTTTTTTTTTGGAGACAGAGTCTCACTCCGTCACCAGGCGCCAGGCTGGAGTGCAGTGGCGCGACCTCAGCTTGCTGCAACCACTGCCTCCCGGTTCAAGCAATTCTCCTGCCTCAGCCTCCCCAGTAGCTGGGACTACAGGCGCGTGCCACCACGCCCAGCTAATTTTTTTGTATTTTTAGTAGAGACGGGGTTTCACCATGTTGGCAGGGATGGTCTTGATCTCTTGACCTCGTGATCCACCTGCCTCGGCCTCACAAAGTGCTGGGATTACAGGCATGAGCCACCACCCCCGGCCCAAACATTTTTAAGTCTAAAGTAAGTGCTTGAATCGGATGGCTTTTTATTTTATTTCTTTTGTTTTCTCTCCCCTCAGGCTGGCTCCTAACTTGGCTTCTCACCCTCACGTCTGCTGTCAGACAAAGGCTTAGGAAGTGGCATGCTGGCCCCACCTCCCTGTCCCCATACCTTAGCAGAGCAGCTGGCCAGCATGGCCTCCTGTGTATTCCCACGAGTTTACTCCATCCATGGTGGAGGTCTTGGTAGGCTGGAGATACAAGAGGGTGTGCTGTCGTTGCAAGAATTTACGGTTGTTCTCTTTAGCACAGCTGTGCTGTAAATGCCCTCTTTTGATACTACTTTATGAAATTATAAATGTCTGATGATTGTTCGTCTTTGGTTTCAACAGCTACTCTGACCTACGACACTCTCCGGTTTGCCGAGTTTGAAGATTTCCCTGAGACCTCAGAGCCCGTTTGGATACTGGGTAGAAAATACAGCATTTTCACAGGTATTGGCCATGCTGCAGACCACCCTGCTCTGACCGCTTGGCCTGCAGAAGCATTTTGTGATTATAATTGTTCTCTGCTAACTCTGCCATAACACGTGACTTGCAAACTTAAGGCGTTGTCTGTGTGTGTGTGTTTTTTTTCTCTTTTAAACCACCTCTAGAAAAGGACGAGATCTTGTCTGATGTGGCATCTAGACTTTGGTTTACATACAGGAAAAACTTTCCAGCCATTGGTAAGTACTCAGTTTTATTACAGTGTGGGACAAAGTATATGTGTTTTTAGGAAGGAGAACTTACGCTTGTAGATTTGACTTCAATATGCTACATAGTTCGTTTGAATCTTCACAGCAGTCCTGGTTAAATGAATTGGCTGAGGCCTCATATGTAGCAGTGTCAGGGCTAGAATCCAACCCAAGGCTCCTGATTCTACCTAGGGCAGTGTGTTTTCAACTGCCAATCACAGCTTATTACTGGAGCTGGAAATCAGTATTGTGAGTCACGGCCAACATTGTTTTAAATGTAGGACAGAATGATGTAGGAAACAGTGTGTCCGCCATAGGCAGGCAGCACGCTGCTTTGGAATTTGAGTTTTAGTCTGAATATTTGAATACGGTGTGTTTCTTACTTAGGTCCAGAATGTTTGGGAGCCATTCTCTGTAGCCCTCATCTTGTTTAGCATTTTCCACACTTACCTGCAGGGAGATCTGAAGGGCCAGGTGATGTGTTTTTATGTAACACTAAAGTGCATTCCATCATTGTTGTATGTCCTGGAGCTGGAAGGAGATGGGACTGCTTCTCAGCCCTGCCTCTCACTGGTGGAGAATCGAGGCCAGAGGTGAGGGGCAGGGCTGACCTTACGCTGCCTCAGTGCCGGGCCAGGGTTTGGTCCCTCTTCTAGGGGTGGTTTCATTCTTTATCCTGAAGTGAGGTGAGAGTAAAATGGCCACAATGGCTTGACGTTGCAGAACACTGACGCATGGGGACATAAGATAGTGTCCCCTGAGGTTGACACTTAATGTTGTGACTTGTCAGATGTGCCTCAGGAAGGGATGTGCATTGCACACGTGTTTCGCAGCTGCTCTGAGCCTGCTCTCCTTGCAGCTGTGGATGCAGATTTGTCCCCAGCCTCCATCTCCTTCGCAGCAACTGCTGCGGGCTGGGAAGGAGAACAGGACTAGAGTGAAGGCTTTCTGGTTGGCAGAGGCCTTGTGGTGGAGGAGGCTGGAGATGAACCGCTGCAGATGAAGCAGCCCTCTTGCAGTTCTCAAGATCAAGTGTGGTGTGTCTCCTCTGGTCCCACAGAGAAGGTTTTTTTAAATTATTAATTTCTTTTTTTTTTTTTTTTGAGACGGAGTCTCGCTCTGTTGCCCAGGCTGGAGTACAGTGTCGTGATTGCAGCTCACTGCAACCTCTGCCTCCTGGGTTCAAGCCATTCTCCTGCCTCAGCCTTCTGAGTAGCTGGGATTACAGGTGCTAACCACCACGCGCAGCTAATTTTTTGTATTTTTAGTAGAGACGGGTTTTCACCATGTTAGCCAGGATGGTCTTGATCTCCTGACCTTGTGATCTGCTTGCCTTGGTCTCCCAAGGTGCTGAGATTACAGGTGTTGAGCCACCGCACCCGGCCTTAATTTTTTCAATAGGTGGGATTTCACCGTGTTGCCCAGGCTGGACTTGAACTCCTGGGCTCAAGCAATTCTCCCTCCTCAGCCTCCTGAGTAGCTGGGACTACAGGTGCACACTACCATGCCTGGCTCTGAGATGATTTGTTTTTATCAGCAGTGGAGCGAGGGTGATCATGGGCACTGCTGATTGGGTTGTTGATGTGTGACAGCCACCACTACCCCAAGACACAGGGTTTATTGTCCCGCTGGAAGCCCAAGGATGGGCACAGGGCAAACCTTGTGATCTCTCGCCTGAATCTCTGCTTCTCACCCTGGTGTGCAGCCACCCACGTGCCTCTTGCCCACTGCACAGGTGGCCCTCTCTGTGTCACAGCTGTGCATTGGCATTCCCCCGATCCCCGCTGTGGGCTGACTGTTTCGCAAGTGTCTGTCACATGCCACACAATTCCATGCTGTATATTGTCCATCTTTCTGGGCCCCAGGGAGTGGCCATGAGGGCCAGGGCCAGGCACCTATGCAGGAAGGGCTGCCTTGGTGGCCGCTCCTGTACTCTCAGCAGCACTGGGCATCAGCAGGCCTTTGAATTTCTGCCTTTCTGGTAATTGGAAAATGACGTTTCTTGTTTGACTTTGCATTTTCTGCATGACTTACGGGGATCAGTGTCTTCTGGTGTTTGTCAGACATTCCTTTTGCTCCATGACTGACTTGTTCATGTGTTTTGCCCATTTTGAGGAGGTTGTTGGGACATTTCACTCTCCAGTAAATGTGGCCCTTGGCGTTACTGAGTCCTGAGAGGTGTGTGTTGCCCCAGGTGGAGCTGATGAGGGTACCTGTGGTGTGGGACTGACCCGCTGCCTCCTCCAGTGGTCTCTTGGCCTGTGGGGCCATCTAGCCATGAGCACTTCTCTCTCTGTCTGCCGTGACAGGGGGGACAGGTCCCACCTCGGACACAGGCTGGGGCTGCATGCTGCGGTGTGGACAGATGATCTTTGCCCAAGCCCTGGTGTGCCGGCACCTAGGCCGAGGTGAGTCACAGCCCTGGGGAGGGCGCTGGCCGTGGTGTTCTTAGTAAGCAAAGGGGACTGTGGGTTCAGGGCTCTTTAGAGCAGGTCACAGGTAAAACACAAAGTAGAACTTGGGGTTTTCTTGAGTAATGACCCACTTGTTTAAAAAACTGACTTTAGAGAATGCTGATAAATCAGCCTAGGCAACATGGTGAGACCCCATCTCTACAAAAAACTACAAAAATTAGCTACATGGGAGACTGATTTGGGAGAATTGCTTGAACCCAGGAGGTTGAGGCTGCAGTGAGCCAAGATCGTGCCTCTGCCCTCCAGCCTGGGCAACAGAGTTAGACCCTGTCTGGAAAAAAAAAAATAGAATTCTGTTAATTTTTTTTTTTTTTTTTTGAGACAGAGTTTTGCTCTTGTCACTCAGGCTGGAGTACAGTGGTGTGATCTCGGCTCACCACAACCTCCGCCTCCTGAGTTCAAGTGATTCTCCTGCTTCAGCCTCCCTAGTAGCTGGGATTACAGGCATGTACCACCATGCCCGGTTTGTATTTTTAGTAGAGACAGGGTTTCTCCATGTTGGTCAAGCTGGTCTTGAACTCCCAACTTCAAGTAATTCGCCTGCCACAGCCTCCCAAAGGGCCGGGATTACAAGGCGTGAGCCACCTCACCTGGCGCTGATGAATGTTTTAAATCACTGAAACTGTTTTCTGTACAGATTTGTTTTGATAACTTGGCATATATGCATTTGAAATCCTGGAAAGCATGAGTTTTTACTTTTAAAAGATTCCTGGCTGGGCATGGTGGCTGACACCTGTAATTCTAGCACTTTGGGAGGCTGAGGTGGGCAGATCATGAGGTCAAGAGATGAAGGCCAGCCTGGCCAATATGGTGAAACTCCGTCTCTACTAAAAATACAAAAAATTAGCTGGGCGTGGTGGCACGTGCCTGCAGTCCCAGCTACTGGGGAGGCTGAGGCAGGAGAATCGCTTGAACCGGGGAGGCAGAGGTTGCAGTGAGCCGAGATCTTGCCACTGCACTCCAGGCTGGCAATAGAGTGAGACTCCGTCTCAGAAAAACAAAGAGATCCTGAAAAAGGTTTCGATGTCACCCGTATGTTGAGTGTAAAAGTGAAGACTTGTTTCTCATATTTATGGTAGAGCTGACCTGTAGTTTTTTTCCAATAGATTGGAGGTGGACACAAAGGAAGAGGCAGCCAGACAGCTATTTCAGCGTCCTCAACGCTTTCATCGACAGGAAGGACAGTTACTACTCCATTCACCAGATAGGTGGGAGGCTGTAGGTTGTGCCAGGCCCCACCAGGGCTGTTTGGAGAGGGTGGAGTGGTCTGTTTCCCCTAAGAGCTTTTCTGGTGTTTCGGGATGTGGAGCAGGAGCTGTAGACCACACGGGCCTCTGACCACCTGTGCGCTGCTGTGGGTGCTCCCGCCCGGGCCCTGGCGGGGCCTTGCCCTCCCTGCCGTCCTTGTGGCCTGCAGTGCCTGGTGCTCAGCACAATATGAGGAAATTGGCCTCGTTCCTGAAGGGCCCTTCTTCCTCCTGCCCCATCAGTGAGTCTGAATGCTCAGATTGAAGTGGAGTGAGTCAAGAGTAGCTGGCCTTTGTTGCAAGCAAGGCCACCTTTTGAGCACTGTCTTCACTGATAGAAGGAAGTGGTCCCTTCATTTCCTGGCTTCCCCTTCTCATCTGAGTTCATAGTGAAGGACAGCCCTTGAGACCTCGGCTGTCCCTTCATGCCTCCTTGCATCTTGTTGGGGCATCCTTACGTCTGGAGGCTGGATAGGGTGCCGTCCAGGCCTTCCTGTGACGTGTGTTCTGGCACCTCATGCCACCAGAGCTCGGGGCTGGGGGCGTCGGGATGGTCAGGGTGGGAGTGTGTCGCTAATCTGGACCTGTTCCCTGCAGCACAAATGGGAGTTGGCGAAGGCAAGTCCGTAGGCCAGTGGTACGGGCCGAACACTGTCGCCCAGGTCCTCAAGTATGTACTGCACTTCCACTGCCGAGCGGGGGCAGCATGGATGTTCCCTGGGGTTTCAGTTATCCTTGAGTCTTCATGGCTGTAGGAAATAAGGGGTCTCTAATTATTGGCTGCAGGGCCCTCGGGAGGTTGCTCGGAGATGACTAGGCCAAGTGGTCTTGTGAATGGGGGTGTGTGTTTTCTAATAAAATGAACACCATAGTTCAGATCCTGGCCAGCAGACTGGACCTTTGTTCTTTGTCTTCCATGTGGAGCCACCTGTAATAGTGGCTTCTAATGGGGACAACCTACAGCCTGGCACAACCTACAGCCTCCCACCTGCAGCTGAAACTGGTCTGCAGCCCTCCCTGCAGGTGCGGGGCCCTTCCACCTTTGTGGGCTTGTTGGGGGCCGGCATCCGAGAGCCCTGCCGCCTGTCTTCCTCATGTTGCCTGGAGGTTGCCTGGAGCCTCCCTGTAGCCTGGCTCGCCTTCCCGTGCACCTCGGTATCTGAAAGTGTCCCCCACACCTGCTTCCTCTCATGCCTCACTCGGCCCCATCGCGTGTTTGCTCCACACTGCCTCCCCACTCCCGCTCCCCAGGTTCCTCTGAAATGGCCCTCCCTGCAGTTCTAGAAACTTGAGTGTGGTTTCAGCTTCATGTCTGCTCTTCATTCCTTGTGACCCATCTAGGGTCATTTGGTCTGATTCCATGTGTCCTGGCATCCCAGCATTTTTGGGGAGGCTCTTGCCAGTTCCCCCAGGACCTCCCCGCTCAGGGCCTCTTCCCCACTGGGCCAAGGCCAGCGTCTCCCAGGCCTGTCTCCAGCTGCGGCTCCCTTGAAGCCTCTTCTCCTGCACCTGCCTGCCCTATAGCCTACTCGAGGCCCTCAGGTGCCCACATTCCACGTTCCTGAAATGGCCTTGTCTCCCCTCACCCTCAGCCTGCTCCTCCGCATGGCAGTCACTGTCTCCACCCAGCTTTTCTTTCAGGTTCCCTGGGGTCTCCTGCATACGTCCGTCTCTCTTATATCACCCTCTCCTGATCCCACATTCCCCGCCTGCTGCTGCCTCTGTCTCCTGGGCCTGCCCTGTGTCTGGCATGGCACATGCTCAGTCCCCACTGCATGCCCTTCAGAGTCTTCTGTCCAGCAGCTCCCCAGCTCCCACCACACCCCTCCACTCACACTTCCCCTTGCTGCTGCCTGGAGTGGCCCTGTCAAGGTCAGCATCACACTGTCTTCAGGTCTGAAACTGAGCTGCAGTCTCTGTCTTAGCCAGCAGCAGGTGGCTCTGGGTGCAGGCGCTCACTCTGGAAGCACCAGGCCATTCAGCCACGCTCACGGTTTCTCCTGGCCCCCTGCCCACTCCCCACTAGCCCCCCGCCCCTGTTGCTGGATGATCCTCCCCAACCTGCTCGTGCTGTGGCACCCAGGTACACCGACTGGCTTCCAGGGTCACCTGCAGGGCTGATTTGTGCCTGGACTGTAGGCTCAGGTCCAGCTGCTTATTCTGCATTTCCACCTGGGTGTCCGTGGTGCATGGTGACCTGACAGCCAGAGCTCGTGCTGGCCCCAACCTGCTGCTACCATGGTGGTGGCACTCCTTTAGGTGCTCAAGCCAAAATCTAGGATTGTTCTTGACTCCTCTTGCTTTTTGTTTGAGATGGAGTCTCGCTCTGGGGCCAGGCTGGAGTGCAGTGGTGCAGTCTTGGCTCACTTCCACCTCCACCTCCCGGATTCAAGCGATTCTCCTGTCTCAGCCTCCTGAGTAGCTGGGACTACAGGCACGTGCCACCATGCCCGGCTAAATTTTGTATTTTTAGCAGAGACGGAGTTTCGCTATGGTCTCGATCTCTTGACCTCGTGATCTGCCCGCCT